>JAJIBD010027422.1:0-192169 GCA_021461705.1 Cryptotis parvus
GCATGGGGGCAGAGCGGTTCCTCCTTGCTTCCTGTGCCCAGCCGCTCATGAGGCAGTCGGGAGGCATGGTGGGTTCCAGCCTTGGCCCTCCACCCCGCAGAACCTCACAACAAGCCAGACGACCCCCCACCCACTCCATGGGCGCCGCCATTTTCCACATTGGACTTCCCTCTCATCAGAACTCCACCCAGCCGACCAGCCCATCACAGCCCGGATCACCGACACCCACCCTGGAGCAGTTTCTTCCTCAATCCGCCCAGGTATGCTGGCCCAGAGACTCTCAGGCATGGGGCAGAGCGGTTCCTTGCTCTCCCTGTGCCCAGCCGTTCATGAGGCAGTCGGAGGCATGGTGGGTTCCAGCCTTGGCCCACCACCCCGGCAGAACCTCACAACAAGCCAGACGACCCCCACCCACTCCATGGGCGCCGCCATTTTCCACATTGGACTTCCCTCTCATCAGAACTCCACCCAGCCGACCAGCCCATCACAGCCCGGGTCATCGACACCCACCCTGGAGCAGTTTCTTCCTCTCAATCCGCCCAGGTATGCTGGCCCAGAGACTCTCAGCCATGGGGCAGAGCGGTTCCTTGCTCTCCCTGTGCCCAGCCGCTCATGAGGCAGTCGGGAGGCATGGTGGGTTCCAGCCTTGGCCCACCCACCCCGGCAGAACCTCACAACAAGCCAGACGGCCCCCACCCACTCCATGGGCGCCGCCATTTTCCACATTGGACTTCCTCTCTCATCAGAACTCCACCCAGCCGACCAGCCCATCACAGCCTGGCTCAAGGCGCCATGGGCCGCGGTTCATCAATAAAGGCTTTATTTGGAGGTGTTTATAGAGTATGCCTCCCGCACGGCAAGCCTAGCAAGCTGCTCGTGTTGTAAATTGATATGCCAAATGCCAGTAAAATTATATTAGATCATTCTCATGACCTAATATAATGGTTTGAGGCTCTTTATGTTCCTGTACCAAGCCGATGCCCTTGGCTCCTACAGCATGACAGGACATATTGAGATATTACTGGTGCCCGCTCTAGCAAATAGATGATTAACGGGAAGATCGTGATCGATCGTGATTCTTTTAAAATCTGTCTTGTCTGAAATTTCCCAGACCATTGATCTAACATGCAGCAGAATAAAACCTTCTAGGAGAATCCTAATCTCTGTGTGGCTTACTTGCTGGACTAATTTATATGTACATTCCCAAAGCTGCTTTATTATAGAAAAAGAAAATATTGTTTCCTGAGACTTAAAAAAGTTTCATTTCATGGTGCCCCCTGTGTCTTAGTCACATTGTCATTTTACTCTCAAGACCAAAATTAATACCTGTGTTTCATTTACTAAGCAGAAAGATCCCAATTACTCAAAAATATTTATGTTCTAATATAAATTTGAACAAAAATACATTTAAATTACAAAAAGTAAATGCTTTATTTAAAGTTTGAGTTATATTCTTATTCTTTGCATCTATTGAACATGTATTGCTGTTCAAATATAAGAAATAGGCTGAGACATCATCATGATAATCATTTTACCTACTATTTTTTGCTTTTGTTGAAAAGAAGGTTTTGCAAATATATGCTGTTGAAGTGAATTTAGCAAAAACTACTCTTTACACTAAAGGACCTAAATCTACTAATTTAAGAAATAGGAAATTTGTCAACTTATCATTGTTTTAAAAATTTAAGAAATTCAATAGTGTTTGTGATATTACTATGACCTTTGCCTCCCTCCAAGCACAGTTGTAGAACTTGGGGAACATGGCATGCATTATTATTTGGCATGTATTAGATATAATCTGAACTCATTGCAATATGAATATGGGATATTAAAATGAAAGATGCTTTTCAATTCTGATACTTCAGTTACAAACAAAAAATTTATTATAGGTGTATTCTGTTGTTGGAAACAAGTAAAATGTGCATTTAGAGCTATATTTTAAATAGCAGTGGTTTCTGAGCATGTTATCTAACATCTGTGAACATTAGGTTCTTCTAGTTTGTTTTTATTGTAAGTTATTTTTTTCTTTTTTACTTTAATGAGTCCCTTATTTTAACAATAGAGTAATAGCACTGTTTTAAGAGTGTATTGCTGTTGTGTAAACATTATCAGAGCACCAGGATCCCTCACTTTTGTTCTAAGATACCCTTGATTCCCCAACTACCTCATCTGGTCCCAACACTCTCACATAACAGCTCTATTACTGTATTGAACTAAAGGTTATTTCTGCTGGGAATTTTCCAATCTCTTCACTTATTTCTGTACATTCCATCAAATGAGTGCAAGCATATGGTGCTTGTCTCTTTCTTTCTTAATTTCTTTACTTAGTTTGAGTCCCTCCAATGCTATCCAAGTAGTAGCAAACCACATGATTTCATCTTTTAATTGCTGAGTAGTATTCCATGGTGTATTTATATGTTGCCTTTTCTGTTCATCTGTGTATTCTAAGGTTGTCTCAGATATTAGCGAGTAAAAATAATGCTCAATAAGGTATATATATATACATATATATATCACTTGTATAACTTCACTTGTCTTCCCATTGTACATAGATTTGCTAAAGTGGGCACCAGTAATATCTCCATATATCCTGTCACATGCTATTGTAGCCCAAGGGCATCTGCTCACTCCAGGAACATGAAGAACCTCGAACCATTCTTCAGGTCATGTGAATGAAGTCTAATTGTTACTGGTTTTTGGCATATAAAATACTAAATGGGTAGCTTGCCAGGCTCTGCTGTGGGTGTGGGATACTATATTATATCTAGATATATATATATAGATATATATATATGTGTGTGTGTGTATATATGTGTGTATGTATGTATATATAGAAGTATATGTATATATAATTACAGATTGATGTTTTTTGTTTTTTTGATGCATACATAGAAAGGATTTGGTTTGCACAGTCAAAAATTTCTCTATTCTTAATTTTATAAGACGTCTTCAAACATTTTTTCAGTTTGAATCAAGCAATGGTCCCTCCAGCAATAAACTGAAAGTTCTTTTTTTTCTCTATGACTCTACCATTATTTATTCTTTCTGTACTTTTTAAAAATATATGCCATTCTTAATTTTGTTTGTATTTTCCTTGTTTTCAGTGAGAAACATCTTTCACATGCCTGTTAACCACCTTTGAGCCATCTTTGAAGGCTTGTCTGTCCATCTCCTTTCCATATACTTATTGGGTTGTCCATTACGCTTTTGTTTCTCTTGAACTTTGAGAGAGCTTAATCTATTTTGGATATTAGTCCTTTGATCTGTGATATGAAAATACTGCTTCCCAATTTGAGGGAGGGCATTGTGTTTTGTATTTCAGGTCTAATGTTTTTCAGACTGCTGTAATTTTTTTCTTGAATTAGTCTCATTTGTTTATTTCCACTTTTGTTTTCTTTGTCAGTTAGATTATATAATTGAAATTTCCTCTAAAGTCAAGATCCTCTAGAGTTCTGTCTCAATGTATTATATATGAAATACAGTTCATTGTACATTATATGAAATAAAATTATTTAATCCAATTTTGAATTAACTATTTTGAGTAGGGTAGGTAGGAATCTAATTTCAGCTTTTCTGTATGTGGCTGTCCATTTTTCACAGTACCAATTGTCAAAGAAATTCTCCTTGTTGTTGCTAGCCCCTTTGTCATAAATTAACTGTCCATATATATGAGGATTTTTTTAGGATCTCTTTGTCAGTACCATGCAGTTTAAATTACTATAGTTTTGTAGTAAAGATCAAAGTTTTGGAATAAATGCCTCCCATAATCATTTTTCTGATTCTTTGACAATTCCAAGCATTAATTTTGTTCTATATAAATTTGAGAATTTTTTGTTCCATTTCCTTAAAAATTACCCAGGAGATTTTAGTGGAATTGTATTATAATAAGTTACTTTGGGATATTTGTACAGTGTTAATTTTTCCAATTTATAAACACAGGGTGTATATTCATTTCCTTGTATCTCCTTTTGTTTCTCTTAGAAGAGATTTATTATGATCAATAAATATTCAAAATAGAAACAAATAAGTGTTCCTATTATTGATAAAAAGAATTAAAGTTAATATTATGTTTGAAAACCTAAAATAAATGTGTATTTTTAGGGCTTTAGTGAGTGTTTTCCTTCTTACTTCCTGTGCAAAGTAAAATTCTCTCATGAAGTGGAGCATTTTTTTTCTTAAATAAACCATATTTAATATGAGACTTCTGTTAAGGTTGTGAAAGGTGATAATTTATAAATTAGCAAAAGGAGTCTAAAACGATGAGATAAAGTATCTTTTTTTAATCTTGGAGCGTTTATGATGCCAGAATCATTAACGGTTTCCTTTCCAGGAACATTTTTTTTCTTCCAGCAGCCAAAAGACTACTAATTGGTATACAAGCAAGAAATGAAGCAAAAGACAGATAAACTTACAAGTAATGAACTGTGCATAGACCTGTAACAAAAAATGTTCCTTTATTCCAAAATATGTTCTAGGGAAAAGTTATACTTTTCAAACTTATTATTTCCTAATGGTACCAGTGATATAATTGTCATTGGGATAAATAATTCTTAATAATCTTCTATATATATATATCATATTTGACTCTGGTTGAAAAAAATAATTGAACTATTGAGGTCCTTTGTTGGACCTTACATCTTTGTTCTGTCTTACTCCTGGACAAGTCATATACTGTTTGAAAACTGGTTTCTAGTGGAAAGTACATCTTACCCATTAGCATTCCTATTATTAATAAACGTCTTCTCAAATACCTATTAGATTGGCAATGAAAGCCTATGGGGTATCTACTGAAAATAAAACCTTGGGTTTTCCTACTAAACAAATATGACAGAAGAAAAAGTTAAGTGAGTTAAAAAAGCTAAACTTCCCAAACTTTCAATTGTAGTCTATATAACTGAGATTGTATAAACATTTTTAAAAAAGTATTCTTAACACATTTTTATTGCTTGAAATTCATATTAGGTCAGTTAAAACTCATCAGGTTTATAATACATGAGTGTATATGTTGAAAAACTGTATAAAATAAGAATAGTGAAAAGACAGCACAATATATGAATAGGCACTTAATTTTGCTTGCACAGACTATTGCTATATATGCCATGTCACATTTTCCTAAATACATTGCATGGAAAAATAGTGTTTTAAAAATAATGATAGAGTGATAAGTGTAGAGTATAATAATCTCATAAATAGCAATGTTTATTTATTATAAAATGTGTGTATATATAATTTTAATCTTGGATACATTCAATTTGCTTCAATTTCTTATGTAGTGGCTTAAAATTTAGAAAAAAAGCTACAGCCCAATACCTTTTTGCTTATAAAATAACAATATTTTCTTTAGCATTCTTTCACATTTCTCAAAATTCTGGCCATTAGCAGAGTGATGAATGATGCTTGACAAGAGGGAAAAGACGATGCTTGTTCTACTAGATCATATTAGAGTTTTATACAATGAATTTCCTTAATTAAAATAATTATATTTAAAGTTTGTTTATTTCATCATTAACTTTTTTTGGCCAATATTGCTTAGGGTTTACTCCTGGTTAGGAACTCAGGGATCATTACTGGTGGGACATATAGGGTGCTGGCTGCAAGTCAAGCGCCCTAGCCACTGTCCTATTACTCAAGTCACTATGTTTGGAGCTTTAAAAAGTATAATTTGGACTTAGTTCTATACTAAGTTCCTCCCCTCAAGGGGAGTACCTTTCCTTTCTCTTCTACTTTCCAATAAACTTTTCTACTTTCTCAAAAAAAAAAGTATAATTCTAGGTTTATGCTGATTTATGGCTGGTTAGTCTTTAATAAGGATAGTTTGTGTTTGCATTATAGTTCTTCAAATGCTACTCCTACTCCTCTTCCTTTACAAGCTCCAAATTGAAAGCAGCATTTATATTTCTGTCCTATAAAGATTAATGTGGGCCAAAAGCAAAAATTGCAAATGGGCAAAATGAAATGGTAAGAAAAATTTATTTAAAATTTTATTTACAATAGAGACTAAGACAAGAATAGTTTGGTGTGAGCTCCTTTGGAAGAAAGGGTACAAGATTCTTAAACATTGTCATGAGAGTGGGCACCCAGGATATCTTCATTTGCCCCCTTGGCTTTATCAAAGAGAAAATTATTGGGCCAGAGCAATAGCACAGTAGGTAGGACGTTGGCCTTGCAAGAAGCCGACCGGGTTCGATCCCCAGCATCCCATATGGTCCCCTGAGTACCGCCAGGAATAATTCCTGAGTGCAGAGACAGAAGTAACCCCGAGCATCACCAGGTCACTTAATCACTTGATCACTTGAAATCCAGTTATTCATCAATTTGCTCGAGCAGGTGCCAGTAATATTTCCATTTGACCCTATCACGTGCCAGTGTAGCCCAATGGCATCTGGTTGCTTCAGGAATCGGAAGCGCCTCAAACTGCTTGTTCAGGGTCTTGACGAAGAAGTCTGACCATCTTGTAGGTGGGCGGCAACATGATCTTTTGACATCCCATGGGATCCAGTCTGTCACAGCTCTAGTTCAGCGGTCATCTCCAAATCGAATTACATGTCAGCCCATCTGATTTTCGATGCATTGGCAAGAGAGACAGCGTCCCTGAATCTGGAACAGCGATGGAGGTTGAAGCTCCGGATTCCTTCTCTCACTTGAGTGAGGCGTGATATTCCAAGCATACCTCTTTCGATTCCTCTTTGGGAGACCCGAATAGCATTCTCATCCTGCTTTTGTAGGGCCCAGGTCTCTGAGGAGTATGTTAATGCAGGGAGACCGGTGGAGTCAAAGAGATGTGCCAGGAGCCAGAGATTCTTTGTTCTTTTGGCTATTTTCTCCGATATTTTTGAAGGCAGCCCATGTCGCTCTCTTCTTCCTGCACAGCTCAGGTTTTAGGTCGTTCATCATGTTGATTTCTCGACCTAGGTACACATAACTGCTGCATTCAGAGATGTTTGTTCCATTGAGAGTGAATGGGGCCTCCGGAACTAGTTCATTTTTCATGAACATAGTTTTGTTGAGATTCAGCTGTAGACCTATCTTTCCATATTCTCGGTCAAAGTCAGCCAGCATTTGTGCCACTTGGCTAATGTTTGGTGTTATTAGAACGATGTCATCAGCGAAGCAGAGGTGGTGTAGTTGCTGACCATCTATCTTCACTCCCATTCGTTCCCATTCTAATTGTCGCATGATGTTCTTGAGGGTGGTGCTGAAGAGTTTTGGTGAAATGGTATCACCCTGCCGAACACCTTTTTCCACATCGATGATCACTTGTTTGTAGAATGGTGAGATCCTGGTTGTGAATCCGAAATACAGCACACGAAAGATCTTGATGTATTGGTTTTGAATGCCCTGTTTGGCTAGGGCTTCGATTACCACTTCAGTCTCCACAGAATCAAAGGCTTTCTTTAAATCAATGAATGTGAGACAAAGTGGCATCTTGAACTTCCTACAAACCTCAATGAGCTTGGTTACTGTGTGGATATGGTCGATTATGCTGAATCCTTTTCGGAAGCCAGTTTGCTTGCATAGTTGTCTTTCATCTAATGTTCTGCCAATCCTGTTCAGGATGACTCGAGTGAACAGACGGACAACAGGCAGATGGGGAGATAGTTGCCAATGTCGTGGATGTCTCCCTTCTTGAAAAGTAGAACTGTCCTGCTGGTTTTCCATTGGGAAGGCACCTTGCATTCAGAGAGGTAGCATGTGAAGAGCCGAGCCAGTGTATTGATAAGCACGGAAGGCAGATTCTTCAGGTGTTTGGGTTTGACTTTGTCTGCGCTGGTGCTGTTCCCTTCTTTACGGATGAAATGGCATGTCGAATTTCAGAATCGATGTGGTGGTGTTGCGTTTCTCCCGGGCCGGGCCTAAGCCGCGCCAGATGAGGGACATCCCAAAATTCCAAACGGGATCGGACAATCGTCGTCTCCATGCAAAATTCTACTTCACGCAACAGGGAGAAAAGGCTGCAAAGTTTAAGAAGAGAACTCCCAGAACAACCACCAACTGGGAACTCTTTGGCATCACTGCGGCAACCTGGAAGATACCATCATTGAGGACATCGATGAAGAATACAACCGACTGGTTCAGCACCTCCATGATTGTGCAAAGAACTCCAAGAGAGAAAAAGCCACAAAAGGACTCCTGTCTTCAGAAACTCTTGAGCTCATTCACCAACGTGGCAAGGCGCGAGCCTCAGGCAACCAAATGCTGACATCCAAGCTTGCAAAGCAGTGCAGAGAAGCCATAAAGGAAGACCTCAAATAGAGAAGAGCAGAAATACCTGAAGATGCAGCAGAAGCTGGGGGGGAGCATTCACAATGCCCGCCTGTCTTTTGCCAACTATAAGACCAAGATTACTGCCCTCCAACGCCCTGATGGATCTATCACATCTTCCAGAAAGGCAATGGAAAAGATTATTCATGACTTCTACTCAGATCTCTTTGATAACCACATCCACCTGCCCACATACTAAATTCCACAGGATGGATATGTCGTTCCCAAAGTTCTCCCTTCTGAGCATAACCCGATGTGACCCAAAAAAGCAAAAAAAAAAAAAAAAAAAGAAAAGAAAGTAAATTATCTATGTAGTAGAAGGTGATTTTGCAACTGGGAGTGAAGACACCCAGTGAGTGTGAAGAGAGACCCACAGACATGGGGCAGAGCTGCTACTGACTCTCCCTGTGCCCAGCTGCTCATGAGGCACCCAGAAGGGAATGGCAGGTCCTAGCCCTGGCCCGCCACCCCAGCAGAGCCTCACAACAAGCCAGATGACCCCCAACTCCATGAGAGCCTCCATTTTCCACATCCTGACTTACCCCTCGTCAGAACTCCACCCAGCAGATCAGCCTATCACAGCCCAGTTCTTCAATAAATGCTGGATTTTTGAGATGACTACAATAGTATGCTACCTGCACGGCAGAGCCTGGCAAGCTACCTGTGTCGTGTTTGATATGCCAAATACCAGTAACAATTTCAGACCTCATTCCCATGACCTGATGGAATGGTTTGAGGCTCTTTATGTTCCTGGAGCAAGCAGATGCCCTTGGGCGATACTTTCATGAGACAGGACATATGGGGATGTTACTGGTGCCCGCTCGAGCAAATTGATGATGAAAGGGAAGACAGTGATACAGTGATACAGTGAAGATACTGAAGTTCAGTGCCTATCCTCCTACAAAGACTGTAAGTCAGGGGCTATCTGTTTCCTGATGTTTCAACATAAAAACAGAGGGCTCACTGTTATGGGAAAGACAGTCTTGGATTGGAAAATTGACAGTTGCATGCTGTCAAGCTGACAGTCAACAGATTGAAAGACTTTTTAAATGTTTATATTTCAAATATTTTAAATATTTATATTTCAGTAAACAAAAATGTTTACTGTACTAAGATTTAAAAGTGTATGTTGCTAGAAAGGGGTGATCAGGGACCTAGAATTGACTACTACTAATTAGTTAGGCTGTGAAATTTAAAGCCATTTAAATCTTAAGCATAATGAAGACTCAGTTATAAGAACTAATGAATATGATGAAAGTCTCATAATAATGACACAATGTTAGGAAGCATTTCAGAACTGAATATCTTCCACTTCTCAAAACTTTGATTTATATCATATACTGTGAGTCAGTAATGGCTATGATACCTTGATAATTTTAATTACATGATAATGCATGCATGAAATGTTTTTAAGAAATCACTGTGAAACTGATTCAGGGGTTTTAGAGATAGTGCAGCTTTCTCAATGAATGGTTTGCATGTAGATGGCCTAGGTTTGGTTTCTGATACTATACAGTTCTCAAACACTGCTGATAACAAGTTCTGAGTTCTATGAGCCATGTGTAGCCCTTGAGCACCAGTGGCAAGGCTCCTTCTCCAAAAATGAATACTAAATAAATAAAAATAAACACTGCAGAAAATGCAAGTGTAGTGTGTGTGTGTGTGTGTGTGTGTATTGATAAGTTGATTTCCTCTGCAGAAGTGTATGAGGAAGAAAGGTGCCTGCAGAGTGTCCTTATTTCTCCTGAGGCTATTTATTTTTATATTGTTGAGTGACTTGGTGTTTGAAAAGGCTTTACAACTTTAACTTATACCATATACTGTGATGTAATAGTGATTATTGTTTCATTTTTTTTTCTTTTTTTGGGTCACACCTGGCAGTGCTCAGGGGTTACTCCTGGCTCTAGCACTCCAGGAATTACTCCTGGTGGTTGTTTCAAAAGTTTTGTCTCATTTGCAGGTAAATTTCATAATTTCATCTTTTATGACAGCTGCATAGTATTCCATAGTGTAGATGAACCACAGTGTCTCCAGCCAGTTCTCTGTTCTCGGGCATTTAGGTTGTTTCCAGATTCTAGCTATAGTGAATAGCACAGAGATGAATAAAGAAGTACAGATAGTGTTTCTGCTATGTGTTTTTTCGGTCTCTCCTGCAAATGGATGGACATGGAGACTATCATTCTGAGTAAATTAGTCAGAAGGAAAAGGATAGATATAGAATGACTGCATTCATTAATAGGATATAAATAGATACCAGTGTTTTACTAAATGTGGGAAATGGTAATGGCAGATTAAAACTCACCATTGAATATATACAAAGAGACTTAAGTGATAAACTTTAAATATCTGCAGGGCTAGCCACAATGTGTAAAAAGAAGAGGGAAAGAGATGCAGAGACAGAGAGAGAGATAGAGAGAGAAAGAGAGGAAACAGGGCTACCTGCTATTGAGGCAGCCTGTGGGTGGGTGGGAGGGTGGGGTACATTGGTGGTGGAAATGGGGCACTGGTGGAGGGATGGGTGCTGCAATACTGTATTACCAAGAACCACCAGAACACATTTGTAATTGTATGTCTCACTGTGGTATAATAAAAAATTTAAAAAAAAAAAATGCTCATCATCACTAATCATCAGCGAGATGCAAATCAAAACAACAATGAGATAAAAAAAAGTTTTGTCTCACTAATATCTAATTTGGTTCATGAAACAAATTGGGAAATAAAGAGAAAATAGTTTTCCAGAAGTAGGTGACTTGTCTATATTCACATAAAAGATAAGAATAGTAATTTCTATTAATTTATCTAGAATTTATGTAAATTTCTATCAAATACTATTTAACTCTGTATTTGCAATCAATCCAAAGTGGGGGCTATGTTTTTGTAAGATTGATTTTGAAGGCTTTTGAATAAATACGCACTTTATTAAAGAGATACTATTCAAGTATTAAGCCACTATTAAACTGATGTTACTTCCTTTCTTGATGTCCCTCCTAATAGATTAGGTTCTTGTTTTTTTTTTCAAATAGGCAAAAAAAATTAAGGTATTTGAAAGTGGATTTTATTTTTATATTTTCTTATCTGTACTTGAATAGACAGACTTATACATCTCTATATTTTGTGCATTCAATCATAGGCTTATTATAGACAGTTTTCCATGTTTTTCAAATCATTTGTATAATTCCAATATTTTAATTGTTAACATTTCCATATTTTATATTTGAGTTGATTCTTATTGTTTGCAGAGTAAGATTGTTATTCTATAAGTATGGTCATAAATGTTTCAGCTGGGAATAAATTACAGATAACAAATTAGTGTATAAAATTATCAGTGGTTTGCACAAAGTATTTACATATAAAGAAGTATCAAGTTTTTGTATACAGCATGGTTTAAAATTTTTTGTCTTATTTTATTATTTTCCCAATTACACATCTTGAATAGTCTGCTGTTTCTACTTATGAAAATTCTCATTAGAAGGAGGTCCATCAATGCTATGAGCTCTGTAATTTACATTACCTAAACTTGTAAATAGCATTTAATACATTTTTTTTCAAAATAGTTATTTTTTCTCAATTCTTTATATCAATATTGATTGAGGAAGAAAATTAATATCAAATTATTTTAACCTTCTGATAACTGAGACTCAAATTCAAGGCTTTAAATCATAGACACAGAATTACTTTTCCGCTGAAAGTGTTGCCATAATATTTATTGTATCAGGATGAAAGATAGACCACAATTATATCCTAAATTGTTCAAGACCATCATTTACATAGCAGATTTCATACCATATAATAAACTTATATAACACATCATTTTAGACTTCATTTGAATTTCTAATTTTGTAAAAGAACAATTATACCGTGAAGATTTTTTGTTCTGAAAAACAAAAAAATATTGTAATTATCCATTTTCTCAAATTCATATAGTAAAATTATCATATATTTTATGTAATGTAAAATCATAGGAACTAGAAAATTATCATTGTATTTTATGAAATACAGTTTCTATCCAGTGATTATTTTTTTAATTATGTCAGAATGTATTGATTTAGTTTCTAATATATTCCCTTTCATGTTTTAAACGGTTTCATTGAATGTTTAAATGTTGTAAAAATGTGAAATTCCATCAACTCTATAGATATATTGCCTTTTTAGTAAAAGTATTCTGAACTTGTAAAATATGCTGTAAGTGTACACTTTGTCTTTCCTTACATGAAAAAGTAGCATGTTGCATAAAAAATTATCATTCAAGAGAATGTAAAGGAATAATTGCTTTTCTTTCCTTCCCTTTATCTCCATTTTTTCTTTCCTTTCTTCTTTTTTTCTCTCATTTCGTTTAAAGCAGAATTGTGCAATTTTTCTAGACATTTTTGACAGTAAAAATCATCTGGCATATTTTTATAATACTCAGTGCCATTTACTCTAGACATAGCCATTTTCCCCTGGAGAAGCTTTCTAAAGAGAATGTTTGACAGCTACTTAAAAACATGGCTGAATGATGCTCTCAATATTTAACTATTTCTATTTTGTATTTTGCCTAGCAGTAAGAACATTGGGATAGACCCCAATGAAGATTTCAAAATAAATTCTGGCAGAAATTACTTTGAAAAAAAATTAATTTTAGCTCCCTGAATTGATTTGTAAGTAAGCAGTCTATAATTTGAGATTCTAAGGAAAAATGCAGATATACAGATTTCTTGTTCCAGATCTTGCAGACAATATAGCCATGGAAAATTTCTTTAAAGTAGCATTTTATTCCAGTTCTTCTATGGTAAGAAAAATTTTGACTTAGTAATACTAGTGCAAATACTAACTGTGAGCAGTAAATTTTAGTAACTGAAAAACATTCTTAGACTAAGTGGAGTGTGTTTGATTTTGAAAGTGTTACTCTTCCAAAATCTGCCTCAGACTTGAGGTGATTTACAATGGCAAACAAACACTCAAAGACCTGTGGTTTCTAATTTTATATTGCTTTTTTATTTTTTTTAATTATTTTTGTTGCTTGCTTCCTTGTTTTCTTCTTCTTCTTCCTCTTCCTCTTTTCTCTTTTCTCCTTTTCCTCCTCCTCCTTCTCCTCTTCCTCCTCCTCTTCCTCCTCCTCTTCCATCCTCCTCCATTTTCTCCTCCTCCTCCTCTTCCTTTTTTACCTCTTTCTTTCATCCACCCTCTTTTCCTACTCCCTCATTTTCTCCCCCTCCCTCTCCCTCCTCCTCCTCTCCTGGCATTGCTCAGGACTTACTCCTGATTCTGCTCAGGTATCATTTCTGGTGATATCAGTGTACCATATGGGGTGTTGAGGATAGAATCCAGGCAGATGCATGCCAGGCAAGCACTTTAACAACTGCACTATCTCTTTAGTCCTTGTGCTCAATTCAGTAAGACTTGTCAAGTATCAGTTATGTGCCAAGCACTATGCTCAGCAATGTGGATAAAAAAAATCAATGTGCAATACCTAATATTAAGGAATTTGCATGTAGCAGGTCCGGGCGTATAAACACTTAATTAGAAAATTAAACTCTGCCTCACAACAAGCCAGACAACCCCCCACCCCCACTCCATGAGGGCCGCCATCTTTCACATCGGACTTCCCTCTCGTCAGAACTCCACCCAGAAGCAGATGAGTCTATCACAGCCCAGCTCGCGGCTGATTGCGGCCTCGGTTTATCAATAAATGCTGTATGTAGAGGTGACTACAAGAGTATGTCACCCACATGGCAAGCCTGGCAAGCTACCCTTGTCGTATTTGATATGCCAAATACCAGTAACAATTATATTAGGTCATTCCCATGACCTAATATAATTGTCTGAGGCTCTTTATGTTCCTGGAGCAAGCAGATGCCCCTGGACTCTCCTAACATGAGACAGGACATATGGGGATGTTACTGGTGACCGCTAGAGCAAATAGATGATGAATGGGAAGATAGTTATATTGATAATTTAAGAAAACTATATGGAAATATAGAATAAATAGCTGTTTTAAGTAATACCTACAAAATCTTCAGGAGAGAAGCATCTCTGTGCATTTTATGGATGAATGAGCTATTTGGAATGAGAAGTGAACTCTAACATGCTCTGTAAAGTAAATAGCATGGATAAATATGGTGTTCTTTTTAGACTGAGGACTATGAGGTAGTATAGCTTCACTTGATTAGAAGATGTGATTATAGAATGCTAAGATACTGGCTAGATATGTGACTAATAGGTGTGGCTTGAAGACATTGAATATTATAATAAAATTAGCAGTGGGATGGACTTTGTAAAGTCTTTCAGTTAGAAATATTATTCTGTATATAGGGTACAAAGTTTAGGTACATACATGACAAAATTTTATTCTGATGAAATTTATTTATTCAGGATTAGATGAATAAAAAACAGGGACCTCTTACGGAGTTTCTTTCCATAGTTATAGAAAAAGTATAGATTTTATATTTATAGTTACCAAAACTTGGAAGCATCCTGTTGGGAAACACTGCTACCGAGCTGGGTCACAGTTGTGTTTCCCAACAATATCAGGAAGCAGGAACAAATTCCCTTCTGCCCCAAGAGAACCGTCAGCCGCAAATGGTTGGATGAAACTCATGAATCCAGCAAAGTTTCCAAAAATCTTTCCTCACACAAGTTCTGGAAGTACAATCCAATGTCAGGAAAACCTCAAACTTCAAATTACTAGTTGGATCCAGACCATGTGCTTAGGTCAGGTTTCTCAACCTGATGGTCACTGCAGCCTGAACCATGTGCTCAGGTCAGAGAGCTGAAGCAGATGGCAGGCAGGTGGGGAGACTAGTGGGCAGAGAGAGAGAGAGAGAGAGAGAGAGAGAGGGGGGAGAGAGAGAGAGAGAGAGAGAGAGAGAGAGAGAGAGCCGCAAAGCAGAAGAGAGCCACTTCTATAGCTATTTTGCTCCCTCTGGCCCACAAGGATGGGTCTCAGTCAGGTCCAAAGTAGTCACTTCCAGGTGCAGGAACCTAACCAGGCATTTATTTTAAATGCTAATTCACTTGAGCGGGGGTGGGGTGGGGGATCTCCTTCAGCATTCCTGCAGGCATTTATAGAGATAGGAGTCAGGGCATCTGAGATGAAGTGTACCTCAGGATTAATACATGGGAAAGGCATATCTATACCATGAATATTCTACAGCCAGATAAACATTTCTCCAAACTTCCACATATCCCTTTTTATTTTTAACTTCAAGGTAGTTCTGAGTACTAGCCTTAGAATTACTGAGAGCCATACTTGCTTGCCAGGAGGCAAATAGCTTTCCTCTCCGAACTAGTAGGGCTATTTTATATAAAGGAGGATCCAAAGGCAGCCAGCTAAATCCTCTTATGATTGTCCAGTCACACGGAGAAGATCCATGAGAGTATGAGAGGAAATATTTTTACCAGCTAACATAGAATTCATGGTAAGAATATTCCACCATATAGAGTCACAAATCCTGCCCCATTTACAATGTCACCTGCAGGAGACAGGTCCAGGCAAGATGCAGAGGCTCTGGGCAGCTGTGGCCAGGTACCCACCAGGACGTGTCCTCCAACAGCAATCAATATGTTTTTCTTAGATAATCAGAAAATTTAATTGATATATCAAAACAAGAGATTATTTAACTTGTATCTCTTGTCTTCCAGTTGTTCATCAATTTGCTCAAGCAGGAGACAGTAAGTCTCCATTTGTCCTTGTTGCATGCTAGTGTAGCCCAAGGGCATCTGCTCACTCCAGGAACATGAAGAGCCCAAACCATTCCTGCAGGTCATGGGAATGAGGTCTGTTATTGTAACTGTTTTTGGCATATTGAATATGACACATGTAGCTTGCCAGGCTCTGCTGTGAGGAAAGGATACTCAAGAGATTATTTACCAGTGATAAAATGAATTTTTTATCAAGCCAAGAACAGAGAGTCAGAGATAGTACAGACTTTTGCCTTGCCTATGGCCAACCTAGATCTCTGGCATTGCATATAATTTCCTGGGCACCACATGGAGAAACAGAGCAAAGTTTATTTCCTGGGCACCATAAGGAGAAACAAAGCCAAGTTTAGCCCCAAAATAAGAATGAAAATACAATGAAATTTAAAATAAAACCCACAATAGGCAAGGAGGGGACTTTAAAAATGCATATTGTCAAGTAGTAAGCATCTGATAATTCTACATATTGCAGGATTCTACCTAAAAAGTATGATTCTGGAAAAGATAGAAATGATCAGTAAAATATAGCTTCATGAAATATTCCTTTCCCAGAGATTTGGGAAAGAAGGGGGAATGAATAAGTGATTTTTAGGCAATGGAGCAGCTCAATATGATACTCTAATGGCAGAAGCTGCCATTCATTTGTCAAACCCATACTTATATAAAAGTCGAGTCAAGGCTGGGTATAAACCATGGCAAGTAGTTAATAGTAATGTATTACCAAATAACAAACTTATGGTACTGGTAAGATATTAGAAACAGGAGAAATAGTCCAAGAAGTTGGGGATTGGATGAAAAGGATTCTTAGACAAATACATACTTTATGATAGTGTCTTATGCAAACTTTTAACTGTTGTAAAGATGGAGATTATTAATTATGGAAAATATTTTTCATCATTTGCAAGTTCTAAGTCCTAGAGTGAATTTATTTTTTTTCTTTTTCTGTTTTCTCTTCTATAAATATATGGTGGAAATACTTTGTAGGGTCATTTATATCACTTGTATCACTTGTCTTCACGTTGAAGCACAAGTAATATCTCTATACATTCTGTCACATGCTAGTGTAGTCCAAGGGCATCTGCTTGCTCCAGGAACATAAAGAGCCTCAAACCATTCCATCAGGTCATGGGATGAAGTCTATAATTGTATTGATATTTGGCATGTCAAATACAACACGGGTAACTTGCCAGGCTCTGCTGTGTGGGTGGGATACTCTCGTACTCTCCTCTTCTCTCATGCATTTATTTATGAACTATGCGACCGATTTGCAGGGAAAGATTGGCTTTTCTGCTGGGTGGAGCTCTGATGAGCTGTGGAGTAGATGTTGAAATTGTACTCCTTGGCGCCTCATGATCAGCTGGGTACAGGGAGGTAGCAGCTCTGCCCCATGTATGTGAGTCTCTGAATCAGTCAGACTTTGTAGGGTCATGAAGATTAAATGTAGTAGTTCAAATAAACCTCTACAAACAGTTCCTCAAACAGTCTGAATGTTGTCAATGTACATTTAAATAGTAGGGAAAGTATATAATTATTTAAAGAGAAGTTTCTCAGATATTTGCATTATTTGTTGAAATAGAAGTTTTGACTATATGGCCTTTTAGAAACTTGGCATTTACATTAGTATAATTTATTTCAGTTTTATTCTCATTGGCTCGTTACTGTTCAATAGTATTAAAACATTCATCTTAGATGAGAAATTCTGGTAAAATGTATTTTAAATCAAGAGCTAATTTATCATATGTAGCTGAACTTAAGCAGAAGATATAAACATGTGTGAAATTTACCACGTAAAGTTGCTGTGACAGAAAACCATGGCCGCATCTGAAATGCTTCACCCCTGATGCTCTTTAAAAGCATTCCTATTCAGACAAAAAGAGTTTAGAAATATTAGTGCTCTTTAGGGATATTTAATAATGTCTTATCCTCTCTTATTTTATTAGAATTCTTGACTTTACTAGCAGGTGAGGTTGAAAATCAGCTTTATGTGGTCTAACTCAATTTGAAAACCTTAGCAACAGAAACCTCATAGGCTGGTAGCAGTGTTTGTAAATTAAAGATTATATTAATGTCCTGTGACAGCTTCATGAAATATTGCTTTAAATTTGTGTTTCATGTGGCAAAGAAAATTGAGTTTATTTTATAGACAAAAGCAATTTGAAGAAACCCATAGATTACTTTGGCCACTGAAGGGTATAAATTATCACTAACTAAATTTTGTCAGTACTATATGTTGAGCTATTTAGATAAAACATGTTTTTGACATTTATTACAAAATGATACTTTCTTCTAGACTACTGCGTTCTCTGGGTTGAGTTTAGAATGAATCATTAAGGGTATTAGTAATCTTTTTCTTGACATGAAATACATTATCTGAGGATATGAAAATTTGAAGGTATTTTTTTCCGAGTAAATTATTGTGAAAGGTATACAAATGTATTATGATGAATTTGAGACATGCCAGAACATATAACCTATATGCATAATTTTTAGACAAACTTACTGCCATTACTGAGGATTTCTTATTGTATATTAATTCCCACAGGATATAATCCCATGTAGGGTAAGATAAGTAAATCACTGTGAGAGAGGCACTTTCTCGTATACAGTAAAGCAATTCTTACAGAGTATTAGCCTGATTGTGAACACCCCGTATCAATGTTGGTGCTACTATTATTATTCCCCTCTAGACAAAGCATAGAGGCATCTACTGTGAATAAAGCTTTTCCCAGAAAAAGTGAAAGGAAAAACATATACATATGTTTTAGGATTCCAGGAAATGGATATTGTATGGGAAAAGAGGTGAATGTATATAAACATTAAAATATACTCAGTCATATTGCTCAACAACCAAAGAAATAAGAAAGATGGATGGCTTAAGATATGATATACCATATACAGAAGCATTTTTTTTGATATTTAAAAAAGTTTTTATTTAGAAAGAATCAAGTAACTGCAGGTCAACTTGTGTCTTCATACATTGAAGGCTTATGCCTCTCATTTTCAGGTGCCTTGTGTTCTTCAAACCTGGAAAACAGGTCACTTTGGAGGAGGCCATTCTACATCCCCTCCCTTTTCCTGAAATTGTCTTTCTGGATCCCTTGGACAGTACCTTCTGGAACAAGCTTGCCTTTCTCCCCAGCCAATCCCAGTGGATTCACCTTTGCAGGCTCTGGGACAAGAACAGGTTGTAAGATGTCTAAGAGTTTCATCATGGGGAACAGAAGCATTATTATGTAATAATTTTTAAACCAATCTAACATAATCCTTAAAAATTTTATTTAGCACTTGATATTAACCAGAAGTTTACTTTGTGATTTGATTATGAATTATATAGGGCTGGAGACATAAGTATTAAGGCTTATATGTTGAATGTGGCTGACCATATTTTGAGTCCTGGCAACACATGATTCTCTACTATCAGCTGTAGCCTCTGAGCACTGACAGGTAAGGCTCCTGAGCATTCCTATGTGTGCCCCAGAGCACCATTGCATGGCCAGGGAGTAGGGGATCCTTGATGCCTGCCATCCAGAAATTATTGAGGACTCTCATAGACCACTTGAACACTGCTTGGAAGTCCCCCTGCCCAGTTTTAAATTATGTGGCACTATTATTTGGGAAGGTAATAGTGGCTGTTTGATGAAGTTCCTTTTTTTAAAATATTTTTCATGAGCAATGTATCTGTGAACAATGGAACAAGGTGCAAACACGGTAACCGAGGTATTTATGCCAACCTAAAATTATATTGAATGAGTTATAATGACAACCTTTACATGTATGCCATAGTAATCCATTCCCTCCAAGGTGAAGAACAAGATGTTATGTCTGTGATTTAAGAACTCAGTGGAGGAAGGGTGCTGAAATATTAGATTGCATTACTCAAAACCCAAAGATATACTTTTTCACGTATGTAAAGTTTTTTTCATAAAGCCAATTTTAGTATATTTTGCCAATTTTACTGCTTACACATAATGACTTATTTCCACCACTTTGTCTAGTTTACGTATTATCTTACTTGCTTTCTTTTTTATTTCCTGCTTACTGCTAAATTGGTGATATGACCCCACTCAAATTTTGATGGTATACATGGATGCTTTGGGTAGGGAGAGGGGGATTCCAGGAGCTGCGGAGAAAGAGAAAATGCATGCTAGTGAGGATTTTGTTATGAGGTATCAGGAATTGAATCCAGGTCCTCACTCATGTAAAGCATATGCTCCTTCACTTAAGCTACATTATCGACCCCAGATTATACATTTATAGGTTATATTTATTTGAATTTATTTTACATGCAGATTTAAAAATGATGTGTACTCTTAAGGTAGAATTATCTAATGTCAGGGTGCGCTGCCAGGGTCCCCGACACTGTCGGGAAGCGAGTTCCCTTCTACCTCCAAAGCCAACAGGGAATGGATGAAGACTCAGGAATACGATGCAGTTTTAAAAAGGGCTTTTCTATCACAGGTTCCAATATACAATCCAAAGCAGGGAAAACCTCCGGACTCTGGGTTCCCAGCTAGGCCCCAGCCAGGTGTAGGCCAAGATGGCTGCCACCACGTGTTGAGGCCCAATGAGAATGGAGAGGACGGAGAAGCAAAACGCCAAGGGAAGCCGAAATGGCAAAAAGGGGGGAAAAAGAGAGAGCTTCTTTCTTCTTGTAGCTTATTTTATAGCTAGAAATCCGCCCAAACTCCCGCTGAGCCCATTCTGGGCTGGGCTATCTAGAGATGAAAACAGGAAAATAGCTCTATAGAAATGTATAAACTTCAGGAGACCATCTGGCTGTTTACAAGGACCCAGAGCTAATTAAAAGCCTCTTAGCAGAGCTGGGAGAAGCTATAAGCTAAATGTAACTTCCCTGGCAGGAAGGATCAAATGCCCTCAGGTAATTTCTCCCAGCACCTCACCTGATGTCTTGAGCCAAGATCTGCCTGGAATTGCCTTCATAGGGCAGAGAAGGGGATTTCTGAGATGGCATGTCTCTTTACCAAAGACTAATACTAATGCCACTTAAATATTTCTCCAAGCCTTTACAAGAGTCTCGTCTACTTCACGGTAGTTTTGTATTTTAGTTGCCTTTGAGTTATCAGGGAGCCATGCTTGCTTGCTTGGAGGCAAACAGCATTTCTCTCTGGTCTAATTACTTAGAGATCCAACGTGGCCAGGCAAATATGCTGGTAAGATCTAGCTAGTCCCACGATGATTGTGGTAGCATGAGAGAATATTTATACCAGCCAGTACAGAATACATGGTCAGATAAGACTGCCACATTTAGACTACCCCCCCTATCTATGAAGTGACCGGCAGGAAGCAATCCAGGGCAGATGCAGAGGCGTAGGCTTTTAGTTGTCCTGCAACAATCTAAAATACTATGATTGTAAGAATTAATATGTTTTAATTTTTACTATTTATATTTATTTATATTTATAAAATATTAGTCTAATATTTTGAATAATTTTATAATCAGATGTTAAGGAAATATAATCATATTATTTAATTTTTGTATATTGTATTCCATTCCTGGCTAGGCCAATGTTCAGTATTTTATATGATAATATCGAGATCATTGTAGAGTGTATACCAGTAAAAGTTAGCCTACAGACCAAAGGAATTATAGATTCTGCTAAATTCTATTATAATTTGGGAGCATAAAATAAAAAGTTGGTAGCACATATGAAAATAGGTTTTTATTTATTTTTTTTAAAAAATGTTATGGCTTTTCTGGCAATTAACAGGGGTTACTACTGGCTCTTCATTCAGGAATTACTCCTGGTGGTGCTTGGGGACCATATGGGATGCCAGGTATTGAACCTGGGTTGGCTGCATGCAAGGCAAAGGCCTTGCCCTCTGTGCTATGGCTCTGCCCCCTGAGAGTAAACTTTTAGTGGTCTTAAACCAACAATAATAAAATATAAAGTTATAATCAGGTTTCATTTATCACTGACTATAATGATTGGAATGAAGGATTTGCTTACTCTACTACCTTGGAGCAAGGGTTGGGTTATTTAAAGCTTGAATATAATTTTTTGCCTACAATAGAGGTAGATTGATATGCAAGAACTTTATATATTTTAAGAAAGGCCTACTAATAGTGAAACAGAAATATTTAATTAGATATGCTTTTATCAAACTGTTTATTCTCTCCCTACTATACATCTAGGAAGATCTGGAAAAGATGCTTTCCATCAGTGTTTTAAGTAGCTTATTGGTAACTGAAACACTACTGTCTTTGGAAAGTTGTACATAGGCTGTCCTCTGAATAGGTAAATAAAAGTATAAAGGAGATGCTAAAATTGATTGCTATTTATATATTATGTAAATCTGGGTTAGACTTGAAAGTTGTAGCAATAATAATTTTTAAAAGTTTATGTTAACTTCCATATTCCATTATTGAAAGAAGTACATAAATTCTGCAAAATGTATATTGTCACTGCACTAGTAAGTCTATCAATATAGCAGTTTTGATCTGTTATAGTTTCTTTAGATGTCTTTATTGTACCAAATTAACACAGATTCTTTTGGCTTTTCATAACTATTATATTAGCAGAGTAACTTGGCTTTTTTATCAAGATCAATAGTACTTTTATTACTTTATGTCTGGGATAGTAAGTTCTACTTAATTTGGTCATAATATAGTCATAAACATCTAGGAGAACTTTGACCTTTCTAGAGAATTTCATAAAGAACTTTCTAAAGGCCTACGGTGTGTATGACATTATGGTAATTAGACTTGCTGACTATGACTGAGCATGTACAGTAGGAAACATCTAAGCTGGTGTTTCACCAGTAGAAGATGTACCCCCCCACCTATCGGGGTTGGTTTAGATACTGGAATCATTAAGGGGCTTGTAGGAGTCATAGATATAGTTGGATTCTCCTTTCCATTATTCCTTTTTAAAAAGGTAGATTTCTGGAGGAGTGAGAACCGATTTTCTTCTCTGAAAATGGAGTGGTAGGTTAAATAAGTAGAGAAGCTCATATTATAAGCCAAATAATGATAGGTAAAATTTGATAGTAGCTATGTTAGTAAAGCTTTAGAGACGGAGTACTCTTAGACCATTGGGATTGAATACAAGAATCCCTTAAATACAAGAAAGAACACTGATCCACACAAAAAATTTCAACTAATGGTGGGGTTCATTGGTATAAAAGTCAACATATTTGTATCTAGGGATGGTGTTACAAGTCATTTGTTGGATGAAATATAGCTTTTAACAAGTTCTCTGTAAAAGGTAAAAACAAAACATCTGCCACATGTTGCAATTTCAATAGATCTAGTTTTACATATAAATCATCAAAATGTATCCTTCAGCCTCAGCTTTGTCTCAAAGAGAGAACATAATGCAGAGACATGGGATTTTTTGAGTAAATGTCTCCCTATATGTTGTATTTGGAAACTCTAAGGGTATGATAATAGATCACTTGTCACTGTCTTCCTGTTTCTCATAGATTTGCTTGAGTGGGCACCGGTAATATCTCCACTCATTGGGAATGAGGTTCATTATTGTTACTGTTTTTGGTATATTGAATACACCAGCAGTAGCTTGCCAGGCTCTGCCATGACTCTGGATTCATCCCAGGTGGCCCAGTCTTTTTCTATGTCAGACCATCAACCATCCAGGGCCCACAGGGCAGAACCCTGGGTATAGACAAGCCTGTCTCCTGTCTGCCACCTGCCGATGCAGCTGGGCACTGTTCAGCCACACCTGCAACATCCTGATGGGAAGAATGAGAGTAGATAATATAGGAAAACTAACGTTTTGTTCCCTAGTTAAATTAGACTTAATATTTGAATGGTATATGGATATTTCCATAGTAACTGAAACAAGAACTCCTATGGTTGAATTGTATGGGAATGTATGTGTAGTTGGATTGTTGATACTTGTGTAAATGAGAAGCCCTCATTGATGATCCGTCAGGGCCTTTGTTAGACCAATTACTTTATGAGCATTTCCCCCTAAAGCAGGACTAAAGATTTGAAGTACTTCTATATACCTGAAGCAGTTACCTTCTGGGGAACACATTAGTAGATAAGGCAAGGTATCAAACTCTAAAAGATCCAGTCGGTAATGGCTCTAGTCAGCGGTCGTCTCCAAATCGCAATACATGTCCAGCCCATCTGATTTTTTGATGCCTTGGCCAAAGAGAAACCATCCCTGATTCTGGAATAGCTACGGAGGTCGAAACTCCGATTCCTTCTCTCACTTGAGTTAGGCATGATATTCCAAGCATAGCTCTTTCGATTCCTCTCTGGGAGACCCGAATAGCATTCTCATCCTGCTTTTATAGGGCCCAGGTCTCTGAGGCGTATGTTAATGCAGGGAGAATGGTGGAGTCAAAGAGGTGTGCCCGGAGCCGGAGGTTCTTTGTCCTTTTAGCTATTTCTTTGATGCTTTTGAAGGCATTCCATGCCGCTCTCTTCCTCCTGAGCAGCTCAGTTATAGGTTGTTCATCATGTTGACTTCTCGACCTAGGTATACATAACTGCTGCATTCAGAGATGTCTGTTGCATTGAGAGTGAATGGGGTCTCTGGAACTAGTTCATTTTTTTATGAACATAGTTTTGTTGAGATTCAGCTGTAGACCTATCTTTCCACATTCTCAGTGAAAGTCAGCCAGCATTTGTGCCGCTTGGCTAATATTTAGTGTTATTGGAATGATGTCATCAGCAAAGCAGAGGTGGTGTAGTTGCCGACCATCTATCTTCGCTCCCATTCCTTCCCATTCTAATTGTCGCATGATGTTCTCCAGGGTGGCACTTTTATGTTCATAGCACTATTCACAATAGCCAGAATCTGGAAACAACCATAGTGCCTGAGAATTGATGACTGGAAAAGAAACCGTGGTGCATCTACACATTGAAATACTATGCAGCTGTTAGGAAAACTGAAGTAATGAAATTTGCTTATAAATGGATGGACATGGAGAGGATCATGTTGAGTGAAATTAGCCAAAAGGAAAAAGACATATATAGAATGACTACATTTATTTGCATGACATAACTATATATCATATATATTTGCATGACATAAATGTATAAATATATATCATAATTATTATGATACCAATACCCAAGGTCAGACAAAACATGGATCAGGAGGTCTTGTGAAAGGTTGAATCTATCACAAACTTGTGGGTATCAGAGGTTAGGTAAAAAGAGAAGGAAACACTGTGCTAATAATTGTTGTAAGTGATAATACCAGCCTAGAACTGAGCATTGAATACAGGCAAAAATATACAAATGATAACCTCTAAATGTTTATAATTGCAACCCACAATGTGTAAGAGAAGGAAGAGAGATTGAGAAAAGATATAAAGAACCTGCCATAGAGGCAGGCTAGGGTTGTGGGGGAGGGGATTCGAACTTGGTGGTGGGAAATGGGCACTGGTGGAGGAATAGGGGCTGGAACACTGTAAGACCGAAATCCAAATATGAACATCTTTTGTAATTGTATATCTTACTGTGGTATAATAAAATATTTTTAAAAAAGAACAGGAAAGAAATTTTCATTATTTTTATTTTTTTATAAATTAAACATTTTATTATACCACCGTGAGATATACAATTACAATGTTGTTCATGTTTAGAGGTTTCGGTCACATAGTGTTCCAGCACCCGCCCTCCACCAGTGCCCATTTCCCACCACCAATGTCCCCAATTCCCTCCCTCCCATAGCCTGCCTAAACGGCAGGTTCTTTATCTCTTTTCTCTCTCCCTCTCTTTCCCTTCCTTCTCCTACACATTGTGGGTTGCACTACATACACTTGGAAGCCATCATGTGCATTTTTTGGCCTGTATTTAATGCTCAGTTCTATGTTGGTATCAGCCCAGGAAAGGAATTTTAAAGAAGACCATTCACTACTCCCAACACTACCCCTTAAACAACCACATTAGCAATGGACTCTTACCTAGGTATAAGCTCCCATGTGTGGGCAGCTTTAGAAAAACCCTGTAAATGTCACCTTGAACAAAGAAAGTGTGTGCATATGCGAGCCCATGTGCTTCTTATGCCCATTTGGGCCCCGAGCTTATGCAGCACCAGCATCTTCCTTCTTGAGCTATGTTCTCTCTTTCTCTCTCTCTCTCTCATTTTCTCTCCTTCTTTCCTTTCCTAAAGCCCTCCAAATATAATTTGCTTTTACTTCACTGCTTGTCTCCTGAAGTTCTTCAAAGAGGCAAAGACAAGAACTTGCACAGCCTGGGTGAAGCCTAGCCTTCCCTTTTGTAAAAGAGGATCAGGATAAAGTCCCTGTCTCTCTCCTGGCCTCACAGAAGCCACCCATGGGGGCCCACCTTCATTAGATGGAATGTGTGAAAAGCTGTACGCATTAAAGGTCAATTTGCAACACAATTGCAAGTTGTAAAATTGAAACAATACATTATTATAGTTAGAGAAATTTATTATATATAAAAGTTTGATTTTAGTTATAGAACAAATATTGTAATGTCAAAATGATCAACTATTCAAGTTTGACCCTCAATATTCCAATTATATTTTCAGCTTTATTTAAAGCTCTAGGATCAGAACCCAATGCTTTACTCTTATATGCTAAAGTATGCTAATTATAAAATACATTTGTCAAGAGTTTGTGAACTAAAATAATATTGGGGTGGGTATTGTGGGTGGCAGTGAGTGCATCTGTGTGATTCTCACTTAAGAGATGATGAGGGCAGTTATATTGAGTTAAAAATTACTTTCTAATGCATATTTTAAGCATCCAAATAAGACTATTAGAAAAGTACAGGAGTAGTAAATAAAATATGTGTGTACTAAAATGACTGTTGATTTTATAACAAATCAGATTAAAATTAATTCAAAATGCTTTCTAATATTTAATATGCATTATAATTTGAATCTTGAAAAGAATAGAGAAAAATCTATATGAATGTAAAAAGAAAGTCTCAGTGTTGTGTGCATCTATTAATACTTTTTATTAAGATGTAATTGAAAATATTGAGAAGCCATAGCCTGTTGATTTGATACATTTCTATATTGCAATATGATTATCACCATTAATTTAATTAGTATTCCATCACCACACATCCCCCAAATTATTCACATCAAACAATTTCAAACTTGTCTTAAATTTGAAATTATTTTAGGATATCCCTTGAATTTTTTTTATAAATCCAAGATTTAACTTTGTTTTTTAAATATTTGACTCGTTATAAAGCACATAATTTTTATGCCAACTTCTTTCTGTCTTTCCAAAATGTATCCCAATTTGGTCCAGCATACAGTATATATGTGTGTGTGTATTGTGTTCCATGAAAAATCTTTTGTGTTCCATGAAAAATCATTGTGTATGGTTGCTGTCAGATGAGCTTTCAGATATCAAAAAGAATGAACTTTATTAATTGCAGTATGAATTGATTAAAATATGGATTGGCATATTGACTTCCACATTGTAAAAACTGCCTCTATATGAGAGACATTAAAAGCAAACTTGTCCTGGTGTATTAGAAGTAGTGAAGCAGTACAGAAATTCAGAAGTCTGACCTGAGCATTGGATTATATCTATATTATTTTAACCTGGATCTGAACAGTGATTATTTCTTGCTTTTTTGTTGATTTTTTAGTTTTATTAGTAAACATTTGACTTTTCTGGGTTTCATTGTTTTAGTTTTTCTATTATTATTTTTTGGTAGTTTGGCCAGCGTCTAGGAAGGAAACTGGAATAACTGGCTGATGTCAGCTTATGAGTGTGATGTAGGGTTCACATGGAATGCTGAGGCATTTTCTGAGTCAGATTTCTTGTTTCACTAAGAAAAATGTGTCTCTTCCTACGTCCATAGCTAGCCCAGAAATAGGTAAAGTGGTACAGCTCTGCTTCCTCTACTGGCTGACAAGTTCTGTAGCTAAAGCAGATCTTCCTGTGACATTATCAGTGAGACATTATTAAGGGATCCTTTTGTTGACGACTTGAGTTGTTATGGCAGCTAACACTGTGTGTCATTGTGGTATTTGTCACCCTGGGTCTTGCACCTTTTCTGAACCAAAACGGGATTGAAAAGGGTAGCTCTGAAAATTCCATTGAAAGTTCCATTGTCCTGTGCATTTCACTTCATTTGTACTTCTAATGTACTCAAGTGAAAAAGATTTTTTGAATGATTCTCTCCTATATTTTTTACTTTTATTTTGTTTCCCCAATGATTAGCATCTCACTGAAATAAACATAAACATAGTGATTTATAAGCCTCAAAGGCTTGATCATATATCAGAGAATGAAAGAGATAACAGGTATTCAGATGTGAGGTGTTTAAATTTGGAATGTTCCTTGATAAGAGATAATTTAGTGTCTGCAGAGGTAGTATTGATAACCAGTTCTTTAAGATTGGGCATAATTAATATTTAAATGCATTCCTCATGGGAAAATAGAATACTTGATTGATAGAGCTGTGAACATGGAACACATGTAAGAGCTTTTTAAAAAGTTTGCTCAGAGTCTTCACTGTTTTCACCGTGTAATTATGATGTGATCCTTGCTTGCAAAAACCACAACACTTAAAACTTCATACTGTAGCTTTGAGTGATTTTGGTCTTTTCTCCTAGTCACTGATGGCCACATATACAAATGTGATATTATCTGTTATGGCATCCTCTGGGTTTTTGAATATGATGTAGACCTGAGCATAACTCCACTATAAAAAGATCTCATCACTTGATTAATAAATATATGTGGTACAATGTCATTAGAGTTCTCCCATTTTTAAAAACACATGTTTTGAGATTATATGCCTGATTAGCAAGGTAGATATTAGCATTGGTTTTCATTGTATGTATCATGTAAAGCAGATTATCGCTGTTTTCCCCTACTTGGAGTATCTTTATTCTATTACATTATGATTTTTACTTTTTTTTTTTTTTTTTTTGCTTTTTTGGGTCACACCCGGCAATGCTCAGGGGCTACTCCTGGCTCTGCACTCAGGATCTAGTCCTGGCGGTGCTCAAGGGACCATATGGGATGTCGGGATTGAACCCGGGCTGGCACAGGCCGGCTGCGTGCAAGGCAAATGTCCTACCCACTGAGCTATCACTCCGGCCCCATGATTTTTTAAATCAAAGGAAAGAAACTAACTCAATATTTTTTTAAATATTTTATTACACCACCATGTGATATACAACTACAAAGATGTTCATGTTTGGGTTTCCGTCATACAGTGTTCCAGCACCCATCCCTCCACCAGTGCCCATTTCCCACTACCAATGTCCCCACTTCCCTCCCCCTCCCCCAGCCTGCCTCTATGGCAAGTTCTTTATCTCTTCTCTCTCTCTCTTTCTCTCTTCTCTTACACATTGTGGATTGCAATACATACATTTAGAGATTATCATGTATATCTTTTCTCCTATATTCAATGCTCAGTTCTAGGCCGGTATTATCACTTTTGACAAATTAATTAGCACACTGTTCCCTTCTCTGTCTTACCTAACCTCTGACTCCCGCATGTTCGTGGGTAGATTCCTCCTTTTTTTTTAATTGAAAGATGCTCATGTAGAGCTTTGGTTCTACAGTGTTCCAACACGCACCCTCCACCCAAGCCCATCTCCCATCACCAATGTCCCTACCTCCCTCCCCCTCCCGCACCTCAACCACTTGGCTGGTTCTGTATGTCATTTCTTTCCTCTTTATATCTCCTTCCCAACAAACTTTCCTGCTCTTCGTGGAGTGCAGTGCATTAAAAGACATTACTGTTTCACTATTTTAGTGGGCTCGAACTGGTTTTGCTCTGTTGATCTGGTCGTGAGGCAGTTTCCCAGCGTCCGGACAGCGAAAATGGTGGCTAATGTGATGGGCGAGTCTCATCCGGCTGCTTCCAGGACTCCCCAGAGATGACGGGCCCACTCCCAAAGCCCATCTGCCCTCCTCGGGGTTCCATGGTTAGCTAGGCCCGGCGCGAGCCCTAACTCAATAATTTTTAACATGCATCTTTAATTACAAAAATTTACTTGGTTGTTCAAAAATCTTTGTTAAAAAATAAATGAATATAAAAACACAGTAACAATGCTTGATGGAATGCATAAATCTATTGAAAATACTGAAAGCATTTTACCATAAGTGATAATGAACATTGGAGTTGATTTTTACATCTGATTAAAAAAACTAATGTGGGAGTAGGTATTTCAAATTTCTTATTGAAACTTTGACAAGAAAGGATTAAAAATGAATTAAATAATATGTGACGTAGAAGCAAGAACATTTCACTTTGTTACTTATCTCATGAAGGTATCCATAATATACCACAAATATTTTTAGCTTAGCCCTTATATCTCTTTTTCTTGGTGTGCAGAGAAAAAGGGTCGTGTTTCTTCCCTTGTGGAAAGGCCATATACAATCTACATAGAATCACTTAATCCAGTAATACACAGCACAAAACATATGGCTTCTTATTAATATATTTTTATTCATTTTTAAATTTCTAATAACTTTAAAACAAGATCTGCACATTCATTTTGAAATGATCAAGGCCCTGAAACTTAAACTTAGCTTATATATAAATATTCAGGTCCATTGAAAATATTAATGCAAGTGATCAGTTACCAGGCCATCTACATCATTTTTGAAAACTTATGTTCCATTTAGTAATAAGAATGTGGGTTATAAAAAGCAAAGCAGAAAAAAACCTGATTTAATAGAGTCAAAAATTAATACCTTCCAATTCTTTTTTTTTGTTTTTTGCTTTTTTGGGTCACACCTGGCGACGCTCAGGAGTTACTCCTGGCTCTGCACTCAGGAATTACTCCTGGCAGTGCTCGGGGACCATATGGGATGCCGGGAATCAAACCCTGGCCGGCATAGGCCGGCCACGTGCAAGGCAAACGCCCTACCCGCTGGGCTATCACTCCGCCCCCAATTCTTTGATTAACATTTTTAATTATTTTATTTTTTGTGTCATACATTGACCAGAATATGTGAGTGAGCATTAGAAACAGGCGTAAGCACAATCATATTAAGTATATGAAGCTATTAGCATTGTGTGCAGCAAATTCTCAGACATTGTTCTTTGCTTTTAACCAGAATGACATAGCTAGTTATATTCAGGTGAAAAAAAACCCATGCCAGTGCAATAACATTTTTTATACTTTTCTTCTTCTCTAGCAGTGCTCAGGGAACCCAGGGTCCCAGTGATTCTCAAGCCAACTAGACTTGTGGTTGAATCCCAAGGTCTGAAGATCTGATGCTGCTTGGACCCTGCAGTCCCAGGGATTACTCTGGTTATTCCAGCACAGTTTGACCATATGGACCAAACCAGGATGGGCCACACATAAATCATGAGACTTACTCTCTGCATTACTTCTCCAACCCCCAATTTTTATAATTATATTTAGCTAAGCATGTATTTATTCATTTTACAAATATTGTCGTACAATTTTAAATAATGTTGGTTTGATCCTTGGCACTGAATATGACCCCAAGCACCAGGAAGTGTAACCCCTGAGCACTTCCAGGTGTGAGCCAGTAACCCTTCCCCAAATTTAAAGAAATTGAGATGTTAGGGTATAGAATTTAATTTTGACATGATGTATGTGTTTGTATGTGCATATATATGTATACACATATAGAGACTTAGTATAAAAAACTTAAAAAATGGAAAACATTAAAATATTAAAAATTTAATTAACTTTTTAAAGGCACAGATGTTAAAATATTATTAAAAATTAAATGAAGTATCCCTGCCCCTTGAGGTGTTGCAGATGTGGCTGTGGTGCCTGGCTTCATTGGCAGGTGGCAGATAGGAGACAGGCTTGTCTACACCCAGGGCTCTGCCCTGTGGACCCTGGATGGTTGATGGTCTGACATAGAAGATGACTAGGTCTCCTGGGATGAACCCAGAGCCATGAAATAGCCTGGCAAGCTACCTGTGGTGTATTCAATATGCCAGAAACAGTAACAATTATGGACCTCATTCCCAACAAATGGAGACGTTACTGGCACCCACTCGAGAAAATTGATGAACAACAGGAAGACAAGTAACAAGTGACAAATGAAGTATATTTATAAAATTGATTTCAGAGAAATACAAAGGAAATTATATTATTCTGTGTACTAAAATAATTATTAGATAAATTAATGAGTTAAATATAACTTATAAAATCAAAGTGTCAGAGAAAATATAGGATGAGGTAATGAATAAAATTTTGAACCATGAATTTATTGGCTTAACTGTAATTTTTACAATTTCTATGTTTATATATAAGTGATACTAGTGAAAAATTTTAATATTTTAAAATAGCCAGATCCATGGCTGCACAGCTCTGCCTCATGGTGAGCAGCCCTATGGATTTTCTGGGGGAAAAGCAAAATGCTAGGCCAGCACCTGGTCATGTCCTACACAGCTCCTAGGGCCTGCTCGCCATGCAGGCGGCTGCGCCTGCTGGTCTCGGATCAAGGATTGGGGGCCTCCCACCCAGTCCTCAGTCTCTGGGATCAGTCGGTGTGAGCCTGAGCTCCAGCCACCACAGCCAACCACCGCAAGACAGAGACTCCAGATCCACAGCTGTGCAGGAGCGACTCAACGTATTAGCACCAGGTCCTTTCAGGATCTTTCTCATTTGTACACTTCAATGATCATTCTAATTTGCATCAAACTGGAGAGTCTATGGGGAATGAGGAATTATGAGTGACTCACACACACACTGGGCAGAGCTGCTACTTGCTCTCCCTGTGCCCAGCTGATCAGGAAGCATCCGGGAGGGATGACGGGTTCTAGCCCTAGCCCGCCACCCCAGCAGAGCCTCACAAGAAGCTAGAGGAACCCCCATACCATGAGGGCCGCCATTTTCCACATCTGGACTCCCTCTCGTCAGAACTCCACCCAGCAGAAGAGCTGATTGCAGCCCTGCTCGGCCATGCGGTTCATCAATAAATGCTCGAGTCTTGAGGTTACTAGAAGATTATCCCACCTGAACAGCAAAGCCTGGCAAGCTAGTCGTGCCATGTTTGACATGCCAAATACCAGTAAAATTAGACTTCATTCCCATGACTTGATGGAATGGTTTGAGGCTCTTTATTTTCCTGGAGTGGGCAGATGCCCTTGGGCTATCTCGCATGTGACTAGTGCCCACTCAAGTAATTGATGATCTACGGGAAGTCAAGTGATCAAGATTTTAATGTACATGATTCGCCTCATAAATAGTCCTGCAAATGTATACATAAGTGCCAAAAAACCCCAAAGGAATAAAAATTATCAAGATATTTGGCATATTGTCACTTTTGTCTATGGTAGTGAAGACTTGAATTTGTATACAGTATTGCATTTTTTTTCTTCACATTTACAGATTACATTTCAAATGCAAAATTTTTGTACTGGGGAGCAGCAGAAAGGAGATATGGCAAAAATTAAATGCAAGGTGAATGAAGTTGAATTGGAGATTTGTGACCCATTGTTAGATAATTATGTTACATTCTGAAAGAAGACTGGCAGTTTCAGCATATGTTCCAGAAGACCCATCCGAATATTGGGTTGTGGCATTTTCTAGGAGAGCAGTGGCGTAGTTGGAGGCTTTTCCAAGTGTTCATATATGAGATATCTGGAATTTGAACTAGATTCAGAGTAAAGGGCAGTATAAAAGTAATCAGATTTGAGAAAGATTGTGAAGGTAGATAAATCTAATAATATTTTCTGATTGAATAGATATTGGGTATAAAAATGAAAGTCAAAAATGACTTGCAGGGCAAGCCAAAAAAGCAAAATTAATTTCACTTAATACAGTATCTTCTTTTGCTCTTGCTAGTCCTGTCCCATTTTAACCTGTTACGTTCTGAGATAGCACAGGAAATGCTACCTCTTTGTGATTCCCAGAATTCTGAGTTATCCTAGTTTCTAGCCTATGAATATCTACAGAAATAGAGTATCCTACTATTATTCCTATCTTCAAATTGGCCTTGGTATATAGTGCATATTTCATGTAATATTTGCTGAATGATTTTAAGGGAGTGAGTAATTAATAATTTCTCTATACAATTGAATAATTATTCTCTTTATCTGAGTAGAATAATATTAATAAGTCAAATATATTTCTGTGTTTAGTCTTAATTTTTTATGTTATTTTCCTAAATTATAGTTTATCAACAGGCATTTATTAAACTGATCTCCGGGTCCTCTGGAAAAAGTCCCAGAATCACAAGCTGGGTACTAAAATCAAAATATTAATTCAATTCAGAGAAGGTATGGGTTCTGTGTAGTTTAAATGCTATAGTTTGTAGATATAATGTAATCTACATGAGTGACAGGATTCAAAATTTTTGGCAGCTTCCAAAAATATTTCTGATAATTGGACTTGAACATTTGAAAGCTACTTTTTTGACTTTGTATTTCTTTCCCCAGCTATGAACTTGCCTGTTATTTTACAGATAACAAGCCCCCGACACACACACACACACACACACACACACACACACACACACACACACACCATTTTTTTCATTTCTCTTATCTAGGCAAGCATAAACTCAAACCTAAAATTTTTGTGATTTTCTTTAAATTGTATCAGCCATACACATATGCCCTGTATTTATTCCTTCTCTCCTGTAAATCATTTTCTGATTATTTATTAAGGTTCAAGCATACTTGTGCAATTTCTCATAGAAGGCACTTAAGATTTTTCCTTTTTAACCTAAGAATACTGTCCAGTTTACTCTGCATGATTTGATAGTTGCCTTTAGTTTTGGCTAATATTTATGGCATGACTTCCAGTGTCAGACAATTCACACTATCTCTTTCTCCATCTGTATTGCCCACGGTTCTTTAGGTAGAGAATCTTCCTTTCTGCTTGCCCTTTTCTCTGCAAGTTGCCTCTTTATATTATTCTCATTTCAGTCTTTGATGCCTTAACAAAACATCTATTCAAAAAAAATCTAATTCCTTTTTGTAAGTCTGAAAATGCATAACATTTCACATTTTATTTGAGAACTATTTTCTGCACATCACCAGCCACATCCTTCCTGAGTCTTTTCTTCTGTTATAGTGCTGTACACATGCATTTCAGGTCTTCCTTTTAAAAAATTATTATATTGTAAAGTTCTTAGAATTCTTACATGAGTTCTGTATTTTTAACTATAATGTCACTTCCTTAAAAGCATAGCAATATATTAATTTCTTTCTATTTCCACGTTTTTAGTTCTCTTATATAGTCTAGTGTGCTTTAATTGTTATTAGCTTATCTTGATTTGATTTAAGAAACACTGGATCATACACATATCCAAAAAAAAAAAATCAAGCAGTATACGACTGGATTTTGGGGAAAAGGACTGTTGGTGGGAGTGTCGACTGGTTCAGCCTATTCAGGAATAATAGTGACACAGAAAGAACTGAGTTTCTATTTGCTTCAGAAATTCAACTTCTTGCCATCTATCAAAAGGGCCCCATTCACTAGGAAAGACAATGGTAATTATGTTCATTGTAGTAACTTTTACACAGCGAAAGTCTGAAAACCCAGGTGTCCAAGACACTGATTATATACTGATATGAGAAATTCTTTTTTTATTAAATAGCTTATTATGCCACCATGAGATATACAATTACAACGTTGTTCATGTAGCATTTCGGTCACATAGTGTTCCAGCACCCGACCTCCACAAGTGCCCATTTCCCACCACCGAAATCCCCCAATTTCCTCCCCCTCCCATAGCATGCCTAAATGGCAGGTTCTTTATCTCTTTTCTCTCTCCCCTCTCTCTCTTTTCCTCTTCTTACACATTGTGGGTTGCACAACATACACTTAGAGGCCATCATGTGCATTTTTGCCTGTATTTAATGCTCAGTTCTAGGTTGATATTAGCCCCTTCAACATTTATTCACACATGCTCCATTCTCTGTCTTATCTAACCTCTGACTCCCACACGTTTGCAGTAATTTCCACCTTTCGTAAGACCTCCTGGTCCACGTTTCACCTGACATTGGATTTTGGTGTCATAATATGTATATATATATATATATATATATATATGTCATGCAAATAAATGCAGTCATTCTATATCTCTCTCTTTCCTTCTGACTAATTTCACTCAACATGATCCTTTCCATGTCCATCCATTTATAGGCAAATTTTATAACTTCATTTTTCTTAACAGCTGCATAGTATTCCATTGTGTAGGTATACCAGAGTTTCTTATCCAGTCATCAGTTCTCGGGCATACTGGTTGTTTCCAGGTTCTGGCTATTGTGAATAGTACTGCTATGAAATAAAAGGGTGGATGGTGTTTCCACTGTGTGTTTTTGGCTTCCCAGGGTATATTCCCAGGAGTGGTATGGCTGGGTCAAAAGGGAGCTCAATTTCTAGTCTTTGGAGGAATGTCCATATTGTTTTCCAGAAAGGCTGTACCATCCGGCATTTCCACCAACAGTTAATGAGTGTCCCCTTTTCTCCGCATCCACGCCAGCACTTGTTGTTCTTGCTCTTTTGGATATGTGCTAGTCTCTGTGGTGTGAAATGATATCTCATTGTTGTTTTTATTTGCATCTCTCTGATGATTAATGATGATGAACATTTTTTCATTGTCTTTTGGCCATTCGAACTTCTTCCTTGCTGAAGTTTCTGTTCATTTCTTCTCCCTATTTTTTGATGGGGTTGTTTGTTTTCTTCTTGTAAAGTTCTACCAGTGCCTGATATATTCTGGATATTAACCCCTTATCAAATGGGTATTGGGGGGGTATTCTTTCCCATTCTGTGGACTTTCTTTGTATCTTGGTCACTGTTTCTTTTGAGTTGCAGAAGCTTTTTAGCTTCATATAGTCCCTTATGCTTATTTTTTCTTCTAGCTGTTCTGTTAATGGTGTTTCTTCCTTGAAGATGTCTTTAGCTTCTATTTCTTGAAGGGTTTTCCCTATATTTTCTTCAATGTACTTTATGGATTCAGGTCTGATATTGAGATCTTTAGTCCATTTTGATCTGATTTTTGTGCATGGTGAAAGAGGTCTAAATTCATTTTTTTACATGTAGCTGCCCAGTTTTCCCAGCGCCACTTGTTGGAGAGGCTTTCCTAGCTCCATTTCATACTTTTTGCTCCTTTATCAAAGATTAATTGTCCATGAATTATTTGAGGCTGGTTGTTAGGATTCTCAACTCTATTCCATAGGCCCACAGATCTATTTTTATTCCAATACCATACTGTTTTAATTACCACTGCTTTGTAGTAGAGTTTGAATTTGGGAAAGGTAATGCCTCCCATCTTCTTTTTCCAAGGATTCTTTATCTATCCGTAGGGGTTTATTATTCCATACAAATTTCTGAAGTGTTTGGTTAATTTCTTTGAAGAATGTCATGGATATCCTCATAAGGACTGCATTGAAACTCTACAGAGTTCTAGGGAGTATTAACATTTTGGCAATGTTGATTCTCCCCATCCATGTGCAGGGAATGTGTTTCCACGTCCTTGTGTCCTCTTTTATTTCTTGAAGTAATGTTTTGTAGTTCTCTTTATATATGTCCTTTATGTTCTTCGTTAAACTGATTCCTAAGTATTTAATTTTCTGTGGCACAATTGTGAACAGGACTGTGTTCTTAATATCCCTTTCCTCTCTTTCATTATTTGTATATAGGAAAGCCACTGACTTTTGCGTATTGATTTTGTACCCTGCCACTCTATTTTAAGCATCTATTGTTTCTAGGAGTTTTTTTGGTAGAGTGTTTAAGGTTCTCTAGTTATAATATCATGTCATCTGCGAATAGTGATAGCTTGACTTCTTCCTTGCCTATCTGGATGCCCTTAATGTCCTTTTCTTCTCTGACTGCTATGGAAAGTACTTCCAGTACTATATTGAATAAAAGAGGTGTAAGGGGGCAACCATGTCTTGTCCCTGATCTTAGGCTTTTAATTTTTCCCCCATTGAGAATGATACTCGCTGTGGGCTTTTGGTAGATGGCTTTGACTATCTTGAGGAAGCTTCCTCCAATTCCCATTTTTTGGAGGGTTTTAATCATGAACCGGTGCTGGATCTTGTCAAATGCTTTCTCTGCATCTATTGATATGATCATATGGTTTTTATTTTTTTCTCTTATTGATATGATGTATTATGTTGATTGACTTGCGAACGTTGAACCATCCTTGCATTCCCAGGATGAATCCTACTTGATCATGATGTATAACCTTTTTGATAAGTCTTTGGATTCTGTTTGCTAGTATTTTGTTGAAGATCTTAGCATCTGTGTTCATCAGAGAGATCGGTCTATAGTTTTCTTTCATTGTGTTATCTCTTCCTGCTTTGGGTATGAAGGTGATGTGTGCCTCATAGAAACTGTTTGGGAGCCGTTTCTGTTTCTCCTATTTCCTGCAAGAGCTTGAAAAGGACTGGGAGTAGGTCCTCCTTAAAAGTTTGGTAGAATTTACTAATGAATTCATCTAGACCTGGGCTTTTAATTAGCTAATTTAAAAGAAATACATTCTTTAAATTTAAAAAATATTAAAAGGAATTTTTCTTTTTCTTCTTCTTTAAATTAAAAAAAATTTTGTAAAACAAAGTCTATTTATTTATTTTAAAATTATTTTTTTTTGGTGTTTGGGTCACACCTGGCAATACTCAGGGGTTATACCTGGCTCTTTGCTGAGGAATTATTCCTGGCGGTGCTCAGGGGAGCACACAGGATGCCCAGGATTGAACTGGGTCGGCAGCATGCATGACAAACACCCTACCTGCTGTGCTGTTGCTCCTGCCCTTTTTTTTGTCTTTTTTTAAAATTATTTTATTTTACCACCTTGAGATCCATAATTACAAAGGTGTTCATATTTGGGTTTCAGTCATACAGTGTTCCAGCACCCATCCCTCACCATGCCCATTTCCCACCACCAATGTCCCCTGATTCCCCCGCCTCCTCCAGCCTTGTCTATGGCAGGCACTTTTGACTTCTCTCTCTCTCTCTCACTCACTCACTCTTCTCTCTCTCTCTCCTTTATCTTACACATTGTGGCTTGCAATACATACAGTTAGAGGTTATCATTCATATCCTTTTGTCCTAGTTCAATGCTCAATCTACGCTGGTATTATTATTTACAATAATTATTGGTACACTGTTCTTTTCTCTGTCATACTTAATCTCTGACTCCCACACATTTGCAGTAGATTCAACCCACTAACAAGACTTCCTGATCCATGTTTAGTCTTACCTTGGATATTAGTATCATGCTATTTTATTTTTTATACCCCGCAAATAAATGCAGTCATTCTATATCTGTCCTTTTCCCTCTGGCTAATTTCACTCAGCATGATCCTGTCCATGTCCATCCATTTATAGGCAAATTTTATAACTTTGTTTTCCCCAACAGCTGCGAGGTATTCCATTCTTAGATATAGCATGGTTTCTTTATCCAGATATATTTTCTCAGGAATGCTGCTTGTTTTTAGGTTCTGGCTATTGTGAATAGTGCTGCTATGAACATAGAAGTGTAGATGGTGTTTCCATTGTGTGTTTTTGGCGTCACAGTGTATATTCCCAGAAGTGGTAAGACTGAGTTAAATGGGAGCTGAATTTCTGTTCTTTGGAAGAATGTCCATATTGTTTCCAAAAAGACTGTACCAGTCAACATTTCTACCAACAATGAAAGAGAGTCCCTTTCTCCCCACATCCACGCCAGCACCTTGTTCTTGCTCTTTTCGATATTTGCCAGTCTCTGTGGTGTGAGATAATATCTCATTATTGTTTTGATTTTCATATCTCTGATGATTAGTGATGATGAGCATTTTTTCATCAAATGCCTTTAGGCCATTTAAATTTCTTCCTTGTAGAAGATTCTCTTCATTTTTTCTCCCCATTTTTATGGGGTTGACTGTTTACTTCTTGTAAAGTTCTACTAAAAGGAATTTTTCTACATGAAAAGAAAGTAAACCCCTCCACACTTTGATATAAAAAATAAATAGTAATTTTAAAAGATAAATAGGGTTTAAAAACAATCAAATCACCAAAGTGGAGGAACAGGGACATTTCAAAAAATGCTATTTCACAGAATTCTGCAGGTGATAAATGACTCAGCTAACCTAAGCAGATGAATTCTTGTCTGCAGTGGTGAAAATATCTGATGTAAAAAAAAAAACCTTCCCCAGAGGCTCAGGTTTTGATTTTTTTTACTTCAATTTGTTAAGCTCTAGAGATGAAAGAGGTATGAAAACTTGAATGATTAGCTGAGAGACTCACAAGTGGCAGATACACAGATCCTGTTTTACCATTCCATTATCTGGATCACTATTGCTCTCCTGTTCTAGACTAAATATTAATTTTATTCTCATGACATTGTAGAATAGGATTTCTGGTTAATCTGAGTGTGGTCTTCCACTCTCTTGCTTTATTCCATTTGAGAGCACACAAGCGTAGACTTGATAGGGAAAAGATGATACATTCTCCTATTTTGACTCTGGTCAACCAAACAAAAAAAATCACAAAACCATCAAGTTTGTTATGTAAGACAAAATTCCACGGGCAAGCAAACGCAAGGGTTCAAACATATTTCTTGTACCTCAGAGTGAAATATGAGACAAGAAGTTAATAAACAGCAATTAAACTGAAGAAACAATTTTCAGAAGATACGAACCAAAAAATGTTTCTACTATTATTATAGATAGATAAATAAAAGATGTGACAATTCCATGAATTAGGCTCTAAAACTAAAATTTATTCAGATAGGGAAAAGAGCTTTGAAGTTTAAAACCTACAGTAAAAATTAAAGAAGTAGACACCACGATGTTGGTGATGGAAGATTCTGCTTACAATAGTTAACAAGTAGTATCGTAACACAGGTCTAATTTAGGTGGGTGACAATCTCAGTGAGCAAGAGGGAAGACAGTGAATATAGAAAAGTCAGTAACTTCAGAAGGTATAAAAGGGTACACTTCAAAAGGGTAAACTTGATATATACTAATGTGACATTTTAGAATAATAAATGCTAGAAATATGAGAGTTTGGGGGCCGGAGTGACAGTCCAGTGGGTAGGGCGTTTGCCTTGCACGCAGCCGACTTGGGTTCAATCCCCCGCATCCCATATGGTCCCCCAAGCACTACCAGGAGTAATTCCTGAGTGCAAAGCCAGGAGTAACCCCTGAGCATAGCTGGGTGTGACCCAAAAAAAAAAACAAAAAAAGAAATATGGAATTTAAGTCGATGATAAATGCACATAAGATGCTATAGAGGGAGGAATATTTTTAACTTCAAGGATGCCTCTTATTGGTCAATGAAGGGAATGTACCATAGTTTCTTACATGCCTCAATAGTGAATGTCTCAATCATTTATATCATGGTGAAAATATAAATAGTAAATATCTAACCAACTAAAATCTGTGATGCAACTGCATGAAGAATTGTAATTTCAGTTATTATTCATTTGAGGTATTATGTGAATGAAGCACCAAAAGTGTAACTAAAATTTTGTTTCAAGTAGCAATATAAGTTCCTCTGTGAAATTTGGAATAATTAGGAAACAATGTGAATAATTTCGTATTTCTACAATCAAGGCCTTCTGAACATTGGAAATTGATAGAGATTGTGAGCCATTTGTTATTCACACCCTAATAGTGTTACATATGTAAACCATTTGTTCTTATGGAACAATTTTCTCCCCATTCAAAGGTTAATACATTTAAAAATTTCTTTTGTTGCTGCACTAAATGAGTGCTCTTATATATTCTCCTAAATTTATGATTTCTCCAATCACAAGAAATACAAGCCCCCACAAATGCATTGGTAATTTTTCATGTATGCATTTTGTATGTTATTCTGTGGATTATATTGGAATATAGAGATGTGACTCAAGATAATCTATAAGTGAAAATAAATCTGCCTCTAACACATATAGTTAACTTTAACTCTCAAGATAAAATGATTATTAAAATGATATAATTATTCTACTAAAGAAACAATTGAGATAATTGAATTTGTCTACTTTAATATAGGGAAACACGAGCAAGTTAGGCAGGGAGGTAACTACTGTATCTGAAACAAACTCTTGTTTGTTTATTTGACTCTTGAAACTATGTACATGTGTAACTATAATAATAGTAAAATTTGAATTAATATCTTAGTACCAGCTATATAGCACAAAAAATCTGAAAGAATAACAACTTCTTAGTATCAGCAGTTTACCATATAGAACTTAATATTTGAGAAATACTATAATTTGCATGACTTTGAATTTACTCTTTCTGAATTTTTTATTATATTACTGCTTAAAGATGTATGAACTTATAATACATACCTGTGGTTCAATAAATGAATTCAAGATCTTTCTATATCTTTTGTACTAAGTTCAGGTTGTAATTATTTAAGTATGGCCACAAATGGCCTTCAAAGAGTGTCTTGGGAGTTTTTCATTTTCACTGGGTCAATACCTTTCCAATTCAAGACCTTTTGCTGCAAATGTAATTGCAGTTTATCAAGGCAGTTAGTCATACACAAAGGATTCCTGAGATGTCAGTTTGAGAAGGTCTGCACAGTATTTTTCTAGCTGCTATTGGCTATATAACTTGTTGACACAAAGGCTTTATCCTTTGCCACATCTTTTCTTTTTTAACCTTGAACTGTACTTCGTGTACTGCAGTTAGCTCAACTTTTGTTGATAAGTGGATAAAAGTATTTAAAAGAATTCTTTGTACATTTTGATTTAGACTTGGTATTTTTTAACTTGAAAAGTAATAAATAAATTTGAGTAATGTGAATTTCTCATACTTCCTGCTTAATTGCTATTTTTTTTCTTATCTAAAATGCTTTATATATTAATTGGTGGTCTCAAAGAGTAAATTCTTAGAAAGTTGTATTCAGTGATATTATTTTTGAATAATTTAATATTTAAATATTTGTAGTTTCTATTTTTATTTAGTAGCTTAGTTGGTATAATTTTTTCTGAGAAAAGTTTACTTTAATACATAATATCTTTGTTACTATGAGTAGTTTGCCAGATGAAGAGTGATATAGTACCTAGGAGAGAAAATTGGAAAGTCACTTTTAAAAATACATTTTTAGGTGCTGGAGAAAAAGCTAAGTGGAAAAGAAACCTGACTTGCCAGGGTTTGATCTCTGGCACCCAAATAATCCCTTAAACATTACCAAGAGTTATCACTGTGCACAAAAACTCCTGAATAAAACTTGGGTACTTCCTAAAATTCATATTTAATTGGGTGTAATTTGAAATTTACCAAAAAGCTGCACAGATAAAGCAGAGTTGCTAAATCCACAACCCATTTCAGTTTCCATTAATATTGCCTTATATTAGCACATGATTTGTTAACAATAAACCCAATTGATATACTACCATTACCTAAATACTTCGCTTTATTTTATTTAAATTTTATAATTTTCCATTAATTGCTTTCCCTACATCCTCCAATTAGATAGACTAGTCTATCATCTCCTCTTTTGTTATTTGGTTTTCTTAGTTTCCTCTGATCTTAGATAGTTTCTTTGTCTTTTCTTGTATTCTGTGGCTTAGATTTGAAGAGTGTTGGTCAGGTACTTTTCAGAGTCTTCTTTATTTTGGGTTCATCTAATAGAATCATGGTGATAAATTGGGGTTATGAACTATTAGAAAGAAAATGTTAGAGATAATGTACATCTTTTCATGGATACATGGCATACACAATATATTATTGGTCATGTTTATTCTGGTTACTTAATTAAGCTAGAATATTTCATTGCATTGCTAATTTTTGCTTTCCAAATTCTATTCTTTGGAAGTGAATCCCTAACTATTTCCCATTATCAATCAAATGGCACTGGGAGAGTTAAACTCTACCTTGTGAATAAATTGTCATTTTGTTCTTGTAATTAAATCAATCATATATTTAATCAATGCAGACTCATATTTATTTAAGTATTATACAATAATACGTTTAAATCTAATTTTAGCCATTAAGAACACCCCCAGGTTTGTTCCTGTGGTCTTACTGGATTGTATTTTGAACATTTACTTTCTACAACAAGATGGTCCAATATATTCTTGTGCTTTCTCTGTCTAGTTCTTCACTCACCTCAGTAGTTCTGGTTTCGTTCAATGGATAATGGTATAATTTGTAGAAAGAGATACTGGGACACAGGATTAAAAGTGATAATTTCTCAAATCCCTTCCTTCACTTTCTTCCCTTCATTGTTATTAATGTTGCAGTGACTTCTCCCACGCACGTGGCTTCTGTGGTCACACTTTTTTATTTTAGCTGTGTTGCTCACAGAAGAAGGCCCCCACCACCGTGCGATCCAGTGACAGCTTCAGGCCATCACACCCACCTTTGTTGTAGAATCCTGCTGTGTCGTCCCAGTAGGCATTGAGTGCTTTGTTGGGATTATTCACTCAGGCCCGGTGCAAGGCAGGTACTTTGTTCTTCTCCCATCTCCAGGATGTGGTTGTCAAATGTTTGAAGGGGAGACTTCTAAGTAGTGCCCAGGTGCCCTGGAGGCTGCTCCCTGAATTCTTGGCTTAGCAGTCTGGACAATTCATTGATAGGGTTGGAAATGTGTTGCGGTCCACCCAGGCAGTGCTCACAGGTCTTCTCCAGGACTGGGGTGGTGGTGGCATGCAGTCATGGACCGAACCCAGATCCTGCCCCTTCGCTTCCTCACTGCAGTGTTGTCTCTGTGGCTCTGGTTTTAGTTTGTTTCTGTGGCCTACTCTTGCTCTTGCTTCCTGTCATTGTAGACATCCAGTAACACATGCCGGCTTTCAATATCCTGTGTTTTAATAATGATTTCCTTTGAAAGTTCTTAAATCAGCGATATATATATTTTATTTTATTATTTTTGTTTTGGTTTTTGGGTCACAACTGGCAATGCTCGGGTTTCTCCTGGCGCTGCACTCAGGAATTACTCCTGGCAGTGCTCGGTGGACCATATGAGATACCGGGGATCGAACCCCGCCGGCATGTGCCGGTCATGTGCAAGGCAAACACCCTACCCGCTAGGCTATTGCTCCGGCCCTAGCGATGTATATTTTAAAACCGACTTGTGAGTCTTTTTTTTTAAACCACATTTAAGCCATATTCGAGAATAAACTTTTTATTGCCATGTCATTTAGTATTTGTCTCTGTCTCTGCCTGCCCCACCTAGTTGCCTCGGACCGAGGCCTACTAGTCTGAGGCCCCTAGTATTTAGGGGTCCATCCCCGCAGGGGGTACGCCGGTGCCGGAGGTGTGCTGGGGAGGACTGTCCCCAGTGCGCCCCAGGCGGGTAGCGCTGTCGGGCCCTGGGGTCCCCTAAGGCCACGCCGCCGCCACCATTTCTGGGGCGAAAAACGGCAGAGCCTGGCAAGCTACCCATGTCGTATTTGATATGCCAAATACCAGTAACAGTTATAGACCTCATTCCCATGACCTGATGGAATGGTTTGAGGCTCTTTATGTTCCTGGAGCAAGCAGGTGCCCTTGGGCTCTACTTGCATGAGACAGGACATATGGAGATGTTACTGGTGCCCACTCGAGCAAATCGATGATGAACAGGAAGACAGTGATACAGTGAAGACAGCTCACAGCATCACACATAAGGTTTTAGAGCGTGGGCACTTGCTGGTGGTGTTCACCGCGGTTTGTACCATTAGAGTGCTTCCTCATGTGCTCTCTGGGTGATACTTCTTGGTCATTGCACTGCTCATCATTTTTCATGGTGTTCACTGGGGTCAACAACATTTTGGTATTCTCACACACTTGGGATGCAGCACATCTGGAAATTATTGCAGCAGCAGAGATCCCAGAAAGCTGAATATTTAGTCTCGAACAGCAGATCTGTCAGAATCATACTTCACACATGTGGTGGCACAAAATTGGAACTGTGACCATACTTTGCAGGGCTGGTATCACTGTGATATAATATTCCATTACTGTGTTCTTTCATCAGGCTCCCAATTTATTTCTATATGTTTCAATAGTATACAGGATCAAAGGATAGTGAAACTCAGGGGCAGGCTCCTGGGACAACTATTAACTGTGTTCAAGTACTGATGGTTTACAGCTAGTTAAGCTTGGGAGTAGACATGCGGTTCTGAGGATTGAATTCTGGGCCTCACACATGCTAGGCATATTCTATGCCACCTGCACATTTTCATCTGATCCCCTTAAAGTGAGTTTTAAAAACTATGGAAGGAATATACACGTTTGGTTAAGAGTGAAAAGTTCTAATTGAAAAGAGAGTAAAATAAGGAAGAGTGGCAGAGATAAATCTCAATGGGCTGGAGTGCTGTTTTAAATACAGAAATTTGGGTGTTGATCCCTGACCCCACATGGTCGTCTAACCAGTATTAGGAGCAACCCCTAAGCTCCAAGCCAGGAGTTTCCCTTGAGAATCATAAGGTGTGGCTCCTAATAAAACCTAGACTATAGGGCTGGAGAGTCCTCATAGTAAAGGCATTATTCTTGCATATCAGTAGCCATGTCCCATTCCTGGCACTGCATATGGTTCACATAACATTGCAGAGTTCACTCCGAAACCAGGAATAGCTCCTGAGTACTCAGAACCAAAGCTAACAAAAACCAAAAATAAAATAAGCAAAATATATAACCGTAGAACTTAAAATGCAAAATAATTGGTAGAACATAGTACCAACAATGATAGTTAGCACACATATCGGATAAATTTGGAAAGAGGCACGTTTTTATTTTTGATTTTCAAGGGAAATATAAGAGAAATAAAGCTGGATAAACATGAGATATTAAGCTTCTTAAATTCAGACTATATTACAAATAAATGATGAAACAAGAAAATATGGGAACAACAGGCATGGAGACCAATGAAATAGAATTTATATTCCAGAACTAAGCCCAAAATTATGTGTAAATTTAATCTACAATACAGGAACAAGCAAGGAAAGTCTCTTTAATGAATGCTTCTGGATATAGGCATTCATAATTAATAAATTTTGATCACTATTTAATACAAGGCACAAAACTTTACTCAAAGTTGATTAGTCTTGTCTATTAGACCCCAAACCATAAAATATGTAGGAGAAACAATAGGTGATGCAATTCAAGAGAACCTCAACACTGGAGAGGTATGGGAGATACATCTCCATTTGTATGGAGAAAGAAAACCAAATTTAAACAATGGATATCATATCACTATCACTATCTCCACCCAGCAGACCAGACTATCACAGCCCGGATCATCGACACCCAGCCTGAGCAGTTTTTTTTCAATCCGCCCAGGTATGCTGAACCAGAGACTCTCAGACATGGGGGCAGAACTGCTACTTGCTCTCCCTGTGCCCAGCCACTCATGAGGTGCCCGGTAGGCATGGCGGGTTCTAGCCCTGGCCTGCCACCCCTGCAGAGCCTCACAACAAGCCAGACGACCCTCTACTCCATTGGGGCATCCGTTTTCCACATCCGAACTTCTTTCTCATCACAACTCCACCCAGCAGACCAGACTATGGGTATCATAATCTTTACAAAACCAAAATGGCATCCTAGCAATTTGGAGATTATATTCCCATATCATACATTTGATAGGGATTGAATCATATCCAAAATATATAAAGAACTGAAACAAATCAATAATAAGAAAGCAAATCAATGAAACAAATCAATAATAAGAAAGCAAGCAACCCAATCAAAATGGTGTGTAAGGGTGGGGTGAGGTAGGGAGGGAACCTAAGTAGACATAGTTCACAGACATAAAAAATTTCAATTGTCAGTCAATTATTCAGGAACTTTTAATCAAAACTACAATAAGATACTGCTCACCAGCTACAAGGCTCATGTCCCAAAGAGCAAGCAGTGAGTGTTGGTAAGAATGTGGAAAGGAACTTTAGTTCTCTATCGATGGGAGCGTAAATTGGTGCAGCCTCTCTGGAAAACAGTATGGAAATAAATTCAAAATCTGAAAATTCTATATTATTCAGCAATGTCACACCAAGCAATTTATCCTAATATTATAAAAGAATAATTCAAAAGTGTATTCAATTTAGTTCATAGCAGCATTATTCACAGTAGCCAGAATACGGAATCACCCTAAATGACCTCAGCATGATTTAATAAGAAGCTATTCCATATACTCTAAATGCAATGTCCTGAAATTTAAAATGATAAAATTGTTCCTCTGAGGAAAAAACAGATGGAATTTGAAGTAATTATGCTAAGTGAAATAAGTAAAAAGGTAACAATTACTGGATATTTACTCATACCTAGAGTATATCTGAAGCAAACAAACTGGCAAAACAAAAAATGATTCAATAAAACTAAAACCTTGGTGAACAGTATGTGTTTACCACAGGAAAAGGATGGGAAGAATCATTTTCTTTTTTTCGTGGTTGTTTTTATTATTATTGAGGGAACATGGTTTGCAATTGGGTTAATCTTTGTGCTTATGACAATGTTACTGCCCCACAAACCATCAAAATGTCAGTATCTCACAAAAATGTCCCTGGATCCCTTTTCATCTACCCCTTTTCCACCTTGTACCACCCACTCAACCCAACCCCACAAAGTGCATAATTAACTCAGATTTGTTAACATAGGCTAATGTGTTTCATTGGCCATTGTCTGTTCTTTTCCTTTGTAGAGGGAGCTTTATGGTGGTCTAGTGGCACTAGAATTTTGTTGGTAGATGTGGTATTTGTTATATTAAACCCTTGTAATTCTATAATGTTATAGACCTGTGATGAGTTAATAATTTTTAAACTTTTTCATTTTTGTTCTTGGATCTCAAAAACTGTTTTCAGGGCTTGCTCCTGACTGTATGCCCAGAGATCACTACTAGTGGGATAAAGGGATTGTTTGTGGTGCTAGAAATAAAACCTTGTGTTGGCTACAAGGAATGTTGTTTTTACCCACTGGGCAATCACTCTGACCTGAGTGAAATAAAATACTAAATATAAATCTAGTATGAAACAACAATGTTAACATGTCAGATTTCCTTATATTTAATATTATTGATTTATCTTTATTAATGTGATATCCTTTATTTAAGAGATAAGGTTACCATTTCAAACTAGTGAAATTGAATTATAGAGAAGGTTTGAATTGATTTGGAAGAATTTTGATCAGTTGATAGAACAAAAACAATGAATGATCAAATAGAAATAGGTAAAATTACAGGGTACTTACCTAGCATTAGACCAACCTGAATTTGATTCCTCAGCCCCACTAGGAGTGATCAATGAGGGCAGTCAGGAGAAAGTATGAGCACCATACTTTTGTTTTGGATGTGACCAAAACAAAAAGGTGAAATTGATGCTAATTATAGAGGAGGAATGGTCAATTGAAACGAGAAACTCTGGTAGTCTGCAAGTTAATTCCCCTTTTCCCCCCCTGTAGACTGTTGTACTGAACGAAAGAAATAGTAAAGGTCAAGCTATTTGTTTGGTAGTAGTGTAATTTAGATAATGATGTATAAGTATTTGTAAGCATGAAGTGTTTACTAACACAGATTTTTTGAAGTGTTCTTGACTGTTTCATTTTCTGAAAATGTGTGTGCTAGTTGACATTTCCTCAATAGTTTTAAATCAGTTCGAGTCGGAGTTTTATGTCCCACAATAAACTGGAAAACAAAAAAAAGGTTGTCAAAAACAATTCAGGATTTTTTATTTTCACCAAAGATCATTGTAAACATTAATCAAAACACTATTCTTTCACTTCTTACATAGCTTTAGAGAAGCTCTCCTAATCTTTTGCTTAGTTTTGCCAGCCTAAAGACACTATTGAGGCAGAGCAATAGTGGTCAAATGGAACAGACTTTCCACAATAAAATGTCGGTCCTAACAGAGGGTAGATGGCCTTGCTTGTGAGTCAGCATATGATTCTTATTCCAATAACCTCGTGCTAGAATGAAGAGACAAACTGACTGGAAATAGAGAAGATTAGAATACTTCCTTTCACAAATCTAGGGGCCACTATCATGAATTTTTGGCAGTATTCAGCGTGAAAACAAAAATTAAGACTTCGGTGCTACTGTTGGCATGGGGGTGAAGAAACTGGGTCATGGTGGTTACTGGTAAGCTCTAGTCTATGTATATCAAGACAGACTCATGTGCACATTTTCCCTAGGGGAGAAGCCAAGCCCAAGTTTGTGTGATAGCTTTATTATGCAGTAGCTTACTAGAGGTTTTCATACATATTCCTTGTGTGATGGGTGTACACTCATGGAAGTAGGAGTTATATCATCCTCAGATGGTCAGATACTGTTGGGGCCTAGTGGGGTCCCCAAAAGAATTGGGGTTTGGTGTGGTCCCTAACTGCATTCTGAGTCTTTAACCATTTCCCCTGATGGGAAAAGGAGCAAGAACACAGGCTCTTGAAAGTCTGAAGCTCTGTCATTTTATTCTCTCCTCACTCACTGTTCACTCTATCTTACTCCACCTCACTTCACACCTCAAATCAAGTCTGCTAGCTCTATACTTTACAAAAGGTTGGGGGATGAGCATTACAAGAAGTAATGGATCTTGATCTCGAAACAATGAGAGGGAGGAGGGCTCCTCCTTTCTGGGGCAAACTACCAGTGAACCTCTCCCCATAAATGGATCCTGCCCAAGGGATATAGACCCACCCAGGACAAAGCCAGAATCCTGGCATTTTGTTTTCTCCTTTCCTTAGCTGATAAACAATCATCTTAATAATAATTCTAGTCATTTTGTATGAAAAGGCTAAGAGATACAAACTTTTATCTAGCTGGGATTAAGTTTACATGGTGGATTTTCCTAGGGACATCACCCTATGTATTACAGACTACAGTCCTTTGGCCATGTTGGTTTTATTTTTTTCCTTACTCCAACAGGGTCCTTAAAGTTGCTTTTCTTTGAGTCACGTTAGAGTTTGTTCCATGACTTTCTCTTAGCTTATTATATTGCTCAGGGCACTTAGTCTGTCCCATGTTGAGCTCAGGGTCGCTTACTCCAGCTTGCCCTGGGTCTATCCAGTCCTGTGACAGGACCCTACTTTTGGGGTGTAAGGAAATAGAATCAGTCTAAAGGCAACTTAGGTTTTAAATTAGGAAATATGATGGATACCCAGAAATAACTATTTCTGTTTAATAACTCCTATATCACATGTGCATAGCCTTAAATGTTTTCCTGTGTCTATACAAAAGGCTACATAATAGCATAAGAATATTATCTATGAGCATACAGGAAAAAGAAACACAGCATTTTATTTTCAGTACAAAACCCAGGGTTGGCAAGTAGGAGAAAGAGGGCTGTGAACAAAGGGTAATCCAGCAAGATAGCACATGACAGCATTAGAGAATTACGAGTATATGAAGCATGAGTTATGTTGAAATATTGGTCATCATTCTAAGATTAGGTTAAAGGGAAAGCCAACTTGGGAGTAGAGATGGCTTTATGAGCACATAAACTGGGTTGCACGCTTAGAGAAATTGCATCTTTGGACTAAAACTTTAGCATTTTTAAAATCTTTTCTAAAATTTTCCTGCCCCTCGAAGTATTGCTGGTGTGGCTGCAGTGCTCGACTGCATCAGCAGGTGGCAGATAGGAGAAAACCTTGTCTATACCCAGGGCTCTGCATGTGGGTCATGGTTGGTTGATGACCTGACATAGAAAAAGACTGGGCCCCATGGGATGAACCCAGAGCCACGCCAGAGCCTGGCAAGCTATCCATGGTGTATTCAATATGCCAAAAACAGTAACAATAATGAACCTCATTCCCAACAAATGGAGACATTAATGGCACCCTCTCAAGCAAATCATTGATTAAACAGAAGACACGTGATACAAGTGATTGTAAAATTTTATCTTTAATTTAAATAATTGTAAACAAAATAGGAAATAATAGATCACGCATGCACAGCAGAGAAGAGCATGAACATTAGCATGTTGACATTTCTTAATTTTCCATTTACATGTAGTAAATGCTCTGTAGCTTTGAGTTTAATCTAGGCCACAATATGCCTCCCTTCACACCACTGTTGGATATAATCTCTGATCATCACTGGGTGTAGCACTGATGTACTTCAAGCATCACTGGGGTGACCATGGTAGTCCCTGAGTAATGCTAGAAATAAGTAGTACGCTTCTGAGCCAAGAATCATCAGGAACACACTTCCAGGTTAAGATTTGTTGCAGGTTGGCTCAGTCTCTAGCCATATTTTGCGGGGTGAGCCCTATAGTAAATCACAATGGTTGGGTAAAAAAGACAGTTCAAGTGTCAAGGCACTTGTCTTGCATTCAGCAGGTCCCTGTTTGATTCATGGACCTATACACTATCACTGGGAACCCTTAGGTATGACCTCTGAGCACAGTTCCAGGAGTAAGCCCATCTAGTGTTGCACCCACTTCCCAATACAAAGACAAAAAGGGCAACTTTATAGTCAAAGAGTATGTCACTATCTCAAATGTCACTGACTCTAAAATAAATCACACCAATAGTATCAATATCTTCAATTTCTCTCTCTCTTTCTCTCTCTTTCTCTCACAAACACATACAAATACACACATATCCCACAGTTATGTGTAAAGAAAAGAATAAAGAAACACAAGTGGCTAAGTGAAATGTAGAATTCTATCCTGCTCCAGAAAAGAACATTAGTAGGAAAAATATTTAGAAAGAGAAGAAAGCTGTGGTTAATTTTACTGAATAATTTTAATTTTCTGCTCTTTAATAAGTACACTACAAATTAGTATCATATTAATTGTGAGAGGGAAGGGAAAAAAGTCTCCACTTTTTACAATTCTTTTGCAAATTTAAAGATACTTTAAAATAAGAAAAAATTTAAATATGGAAAATGATATATAATATTATGTAACTCTAATAAAGAGAAAGCTGGAGTGGCTATACTTATACTAGAGTGGCAAGGTAGAGTTCAGGACAAGAGATAATGCTAAAGATGAAAGGTAATATGTTGAATGAACCAATTACCCATGGAGACTTAATGTGTTTACATTTCACAACAAAGCTTCAAATTATGTGAAGCAAAACTGACTTTGGAAGATAATTTTTTTTCTTTATTAAAAGAAAACAGCAGAGCCTGGCAAGCTACCTGTGTCATATTTGACATGCCAAATACCAGTAACAATTATATACCTCATTCCCATGACCTGATGGAATGGTTTGAGGCTCTTTATGTTCCTGGAGCAAGCAGATGCCCTTGGGCTCTACTAGAATGAGACGGGACATATGGAGATGTTACTGGTACCCACTCAAGCAAATCGATGATGAATGGGAAGACAGTAATTACAGTGATTAGAGTGATTAAAACAAAAAAAACTGACTTTGAAAATAAATCCAGAATCAGACATATGTAAGTATATAATCTTTCTCTTTCTGTAATCAGTATAACAAATGGACATAGAACGCATATAAAATATAGAAAATACTATCAACCAATTAAGCAGTTGATCAATATTTGCTAATTAAAATTAATAGAATAAATTACATGAATTTGTATTCTTACTTTGAATGTATAATGGATTATTCAACAAGATTGAACATATTATGAGCCATAAAATAATTATAAGAGTTATAAATCTACAAAATATGTGTAATGACCACATGGAAGTAAAATAGGCAGTAAAGGGAAATTACTCAAACTGAAAATGAGCATCTAAAATATCATAAAATAATAGACTAACTTTATATTCAATTGTAAACATTTTCTCTTTCAAGCCTGGGAGTAACAAAATAATGTACTCTAAATAATTTCTGTCCAATAGCTCATGAATGGTTCTATGTAGGGACAAAAGACAAGAAGAGAAATAAGCAGCAAACAAATAAGAAAATTAAACCATTTTTATGTGTAGCCAGTGTAAGTTCAAAATGACCAAGAATGTTCAGAGTCACTTCAACTAATTGGTAATTTGAACAGCTCTACAGATTGTAAGTGCAAATTGAAAAAGGACAATAGAGGCACAAACAAAATAATAAATTCAAGAAAAACTATTATTTATAAATATAAAAACTATATGAATAAATGATTGAAATGCAAAAATAGAGACATCAGCAATTCAAATAAAATATATTGTCTTAATGAACTAGACAACTATTTCAACTCTCCCCAAATTAACTTTTAGATCAACTTTAATACAAAGAAGAACAAATTTAGAATAATCTTTATTTTGAAACTTATTAGAAAGTAACAGTAATGAAGAGAGCAACATATTAGTGAAATGAAAGGCATAATAGTGAAAAGGCATAATTAGTGAAATGAAAGGCATGATAGAAGAATGCCGAAGTATACTCAGATTTTTGGTCAATTAGCTTTGACAAATATCCAAGACAATTCACATGACATTCATTAGAACAATAATGAACCATGACATATTTTCACACCTTTTTTTATATAAAAATTTTTTTAAAAACCCCGAAAAAAAATTCTATGACTACATGTAACATCAAGCTCTAAGATTTCTAAAAGAAAGGATGAAAATTGACTTTGTGACTTTGTTTTGGCAAACACTATTGAATGGTACACACAAAAATACATACCATAAAGAAAAGTAAGTTGATAAATTGAACATCATCCAAGTTAAAAGAGTAGGTTGTTTTAAAATCAAAGTTAAAAAATAAAGACAAACCTGACCAGAGGAAATAATTGCAAAATATGTTTAAGGTATAGTATATAACTCTGCAATTTAAAACAATGCTATATCTCAAACAGAGCACCTGTGTTCTCAAGAAATGCTAAAGTAGGATTATTGAGATAAGTTGGGGAGATGTCAATTAAATCTCCAATATGACTGCTGAAGTAGGAGTGGGGGAGAATAAAAAGAAAGTGAGGAAAGGAAGGAAATAAAAATTTAGAATATAGAACTCTCATCCTTAAGTATCAAATTAATTTCTGAATTTATTAATTGTTTCTGAAAAAAATGTCCAGTTCTCAATGCCTTTCTTCAGTCCAGTCTTACACAACCTCTCTTAAATATAAGCAGAGAACCAAAATTAATAAAGTTGTCCTGTTTCTGTGGAAGACAGTGCTTGACAGCAGAGCAGTATGCTGCTGACCTAAGACAAGTGATCAATTCAGGGCCATAGTTGAGCTATTTGTATAATAGGCAAAAAAATAGTCTTTACAACTTCACTCATGCATAAACAAAATAAATATGAACTTGTCTAGAGAGGAGAAATACACACTAGATATGCTTATTACAGGCTTTAAAACCTTTGTTTAATGTACCTGATCTTGCAGTGTTCCTTTCTCTGTATTTTTTTTATTTTTTTATTTTTACAATTACAAAGATATACAATTAAAAAGTTCATATTTGGGTTTTGGTCATACAGTGTAGCAGCACCCATCCCGCCACCAGTGCCCATCTCCCACCACCAACGTCCCCGGTTCCCTCCCCCCCTCCCCCAGCCCTCCTCCATGGCAGGTTCTTTATTTCTTTCCATTTCTCTATCTTTCTCTTTTTCCTTCCTCTTATCCTTCTACATATTATGGTATCATAATATGTACCTATATATTTATGTTATGCAGATAAATGCAGTCATTCTGTAACTGTCTCTCTCCTTCTGGCTAATTTCGCTCAACATAATCTTCTCCATGTCCATCCATTTGTAGGCAAATTTTATAACTTCATTTTTCCTAACAGCTGCATAGTATTCCATTGTGTCGATGTACCAAAGCTTTTATATCCAGTCATCTATTTTCGGGCACTCGGGTTGCTTCCAGATTCTGGCTATTGTGAATAATGCTGCTATGAACATAAAAGTAGGGATGGTGTTTCCGCTGCGTATTTTTGGTTTCCCAGAGTAGATTCCCAGGAGTGGTATGGCTGGGTCAAATGGGAGTTCAATTTCTAGTCTTTGGAGGAATGTCCATATTGTTTTCCAGAAAGGCTGTACCAGCCTGCATTCCCACCAACAATGGATGAGTGTCCCCTTTTCCCCACACCCACGCCAGCACTTGTTGTTCTTGTTCTTTTGAATATGTGCCAGTCTCTGTGGTGTAAAGTGGTATCTCATTGTTGTTTTGATTTGCATCTCTCTGATGATTAGTGATGATGAGCATTTTTTCATATGTTTTTTGGCCATTCGAATTTCTTCCCTTGCTGAAGTTTCTGTTCATTTCTTCTCCCCATTTTTTGATGGGGTTGTTTGTTTTCTTCTTGTAAAGTTCTACCAGTGCCTGATATATCCTGGATATTAACCCCTTATCAGATGAGTATTGGGTGAATATTCTTTCCCATTCTGTGGACTGCTTTTGTATCTTAGTCACTGTTTCTTTTGAGGTGCAGAAGCTTTTTAGTTTCATGTAGTCCCATATATTTATCTTTTCTTCTAGTTGCTTTGTTAGAGATGTTTCATCTTTGAAGATGCCTTTAGCTTCAATGTCATGGAGGGTTTTTCCCATATTTTCTTCAATGTACTTTATGGATTCAAGTCTGATATTGAGATCTTTAATCCACTTTGATCTGATTTTTGTGCATGGTGTTAGACACAGGTCCAAATTCATTTTTTTACATGTCGCTGCCCAGTTTTCCCAACACCACTTATTGAAGAGGCTTTCCTTACTCCATTTTAGACTCGTTGCACCTTTATCAAAGATTAAATGATCATGTGTTTGAGGTTGGGTGTCAGGATACTCAATTCTATTCCATAGGTCCACGGGTCTGTTTTTATTCCAATACCATGCTGTTTTAATTACTACTGCCTTGTAGTACAGTTTGAAGTTGGGTAAGGTGATGCCTCCCATCTTCTTTTTCCTGAGGATTGCTTTAGCTATCCTTGGGGGTTTATCGTTCCATACAAATTTCAGGATTGTTTGGTCAATTTCTTTGAAGAATGTCATGGGTATCCTCATAGGGACTGCATTGAATCTGTATAGAGCTCTAGGGAGTATTACCATTTTGACAATGTTGATTCTCCCCATCCATGAGCAGGGAATGTGTTTCCATTTCCTTGTGTCCTCTTTTATCTCTTGGAGCAGTGTCTTGTAGTTTTCTTTGTACAGGTCCTTTACACACTTGGGTAAGTTGATTCCTAGGTATTTGATTTTCTGTGGCACAATTGTGAATGGAATTGTTTCCTTAATATCCCTTTCTTCTCTTTCGTTATTTGTATATAGGAAAGCCACCGACTTTTGCGTGTTGATTTTGTATCCTGCCACTCTACTATATGCGTCTATTGTTTCTAGGAGTTTTTTGGTAGAGAGTTTAGGGTTCTCTAGGTATAATATCATGTCATCTGCAAATAATGATAGCTTGACTTCTTCCTTGCCTATCTGGATGCCCTTGATGTCCTTTTCTTCTCTGATTGCTATCGCAAGTACTTCCAGTACTATATTGAATAAAAGAGGTGAGAGTGGGCAGCTTGTCTTGTCCCTGATCTCATGGGGAAGGCTTTCAACTTTTCCCCCATTGAGAATGATGCTCGCTGTGGGGTTTTGGTAGATGGCTTTTACTATCTTGAGGAAAGTCCCTTCAATTCCCATTTTCTGGAGGGTTTTAATCATGAATGGGTGCTGGATCTTGTCAAATGCTTTCTCTGCGTCTATTGATAGGATCATATGGTTTTTATTTTTTCTCTTATTGATATGATATATTATGTTGATTGACTTGCGAATGTTGAACCATCCTTGCATACCCGGGATGAATCCTACTTGGTCATGATGTATAATCTTCTTGATGAGTCTTTGGATTCTGTTGGCTAGTATTTTGTTGAAGATCTTAGCATCCGTGTTCATCAGGGATATTGGTCTGTAGTTTTCTTTCTTTGTGTTGTCTCTCCCTGCTTTGGGTATCAGGGTGATATGTGCCTCGTAGAAGCTGTTTGGGAGTGTTTCTGTTTCTTCTATTTCCTGGAAGAGCTTGAACAGGACTGGCAGTAGGTCCTCCTTAAAGGTTTGGTAGAGTTCACTAGGGAATCCGTCTGGACCTGGGCTTTTGTGTTTGGGAAGTCTTTTAATTACTGTTTCTATTTCCTCAATGGTGATAGGCTTATTCAGGTATTGGAGGTCTTCTTGTTTCAGCCGTGGGAGGTTATAGGACTTCAGGAATTGATCCATTTCTTCTAGATTCTCATGTTTCACGGCATACAGGCTCTCAAAGTAATCTCTGATGATCTTTTGGATTTCTGTGGTTTCTGTTGTGATGTCACCCTTTTTATTTCTGATTCTGTTTATTTGGGTTCTCTCTTTCCCTGTCCTTACAAGTCTTGCCAATGGTTTGTCAATCTTGTTTATTTTTTCAAAAAACCAGCTCTTGGTTTCATTAATCTTTTGGATTGTTTTTTTGGTTTCCAACTCATTGATTTCCTCTCTAAGTTTTATTATTTCCTTTTTTTCTGCCTGGGTTGGGCTCCTTTTGTTGGTCTTTCTCTAATGTCTTCAGCTGTGTAGTCAGGTTATTTATGTGGGCCCTTTCTTGTTTCCTGATGAATGCTTGCAGAGCTATAAATTTCCCTCTTAACACGGCCTTTGCCGTGTCCCACAAGTTCTTATAGTTGGTGTCTTCATTTTCATTTGTTTCCAGAAATCTTTGGATTTCCTGTTTGATATCTTCTATGACCCATTTGTTGTTCAGGAGTGAGCTGTTCAGTTTCCAGGTGTTTGGTTTGACTCCCTGTTTCTGTGTACGGTTAACTTCCATTTTCAGTGCATCATGGTCTGAAAAGATAGCTGACACAATTTCTATCTTTTTAATTTTATTGAGGTATGCTTTGTGGCTCAGCATGTGGTCTATCTTGGAGAATGTTCCATGTGCACTAGAGAAAAATGTGTATTCAGCTTTTTTGGCATGAAAAGCCCTGTATATATCTACTAGCTCTCTTTCTTCCATTTCTTCCTTCAGGGCCAATATTTCCTTGGTGAGTTTCAGTCTTGTTGATCTATCCATCGTTGATAGAGCAGTGTTGAAGTCTCCAACTATTATTGTGCTACTGTTAATGTCTTCTTTGAGGTCTCTTAGCAGTTGTTTTATGTATTTTGCTGGCCCCTCGTTGGGTGCATATATGTTTAGTAGTGTAATTTCTTCCTGGTGTACATACCCCTTAAGTAATAAGAAATGGCCTTCGTTGTCCCTTCTAACCTTTTTCAGCCTGAAGTCTATATTATCTGATACTAATATGGCCACACCAGCCTTTTTGGAGGAATTGTTTGCATGGAGAATGGTCTTCCAACCTTTGACTCTGAGTCTGTGTTTGTTCTGATTATTCAGATGTGTTTCTTGTAGACAGCAGAATGTTGGGTTCAATTTTTTAATCCATTTTGTTACTCTGTGTCTCTTAATTGGTGCATTTAGACCATTGACATTGAGAGAGATTATTGTCATCGGATTTTGTGCCATCTTTCTGTTTGAGCTTGTTGTGCTTATGGGTTTGGTCGTATTACAGTAGACCCTTCAGTCCTTCTTTTAAGGTTGGTTTTGAGTCCATGAAGTTCCTGAGTTGTTGCTTATCCATGAAGTTGTGTATCTTTCCTTCATATCTGAATGTGAGTCTGGCCGGGTAAAGAATTCTTGGTGAGGCCTGCAGTTCATTCAGCCTTTTCACAATATCCCACCATTGTTTTCTTGCTCGGAGTGTTTCATCAGAGAAGTCTGCTGTAAATCTTAGAGATGTTCCTTTGTATGTGATTTCCTTCTTTGATCTTGCTGCTTTCAGTATTCTATCTCTATCTATAGTTTTTGTCATTTTAATTAAGATGTGTCTTGGAGTATTCTTGTTGGGGTTTCTTTTAGCAGGTATCCTACGGGCCTCCTGGATCTTGAGGCAAGTGTTTTTTAGTTCCGGGAACTTCTCAGCAATGATGGCTTTGACAGTTTCTTCTTCATCAGGGTTTTCTTCTTGCCCTTCTGGGACCCCAATGATCCGTATGTTGTTTCTTCTGGCTTCATCCCGATTATCTCTTGTTGTCTGTTTGGTAATTGTAAGTCTTTTTTTCTATCTTCTGGTGTTGTGTAGAGAATCTTTGGAACGCGTCTTCGAGATCACTAATTCTTTCTTCAGTAGCTATTATTCTGCTATGCTGGCTTTCCACTGTGTTTTTCATTTCATTTACCTCATTTTTAATATATGTCATTTCCATTTGCATTTTCCTCACTTCTTCTATCATTTCCTCTTGTATTTTATTGAGTTTGCATTCCATTGCTTCTTTGAATTCCTTATGACTCCTTAACATTTCTTTCCGAAATTCCTTATCAGAGAGGTTATATAACTCATTGGTATTGCTTGGCTCATCTGGACTAGTGACTTCACTCACAGAGCTGGATGGAACTTTGCGTTGCCTTACCATTTTGACTATTGTAGGTTGCAAATGTGGGGTCTTGGATGACAGGAGAGTACAGTTAGTAGGTGTCTGGTCTGTTTGCGGAGTTTGGGTGGGTAGCAAGGATGTAGGAACCAAGGTTCAGTGGTACCTCATGCAAGATAGGTAGTAAAAGGTTCGCGGAGTTTTGGGATGATTACGGAAGCGCAGGGCCCAAGGTTCAGCGGTGAAACCAAGGCAGTTAGCCTTGGTTCCCGTTGATGGAGTTTCCGCTCTTCCCTGGGGCAGTTTGGGTCAGCTGGAGACGCAGGGATCACGCACGCACCTGGTGGGGGGTGGCAGGAGATTTTCAGCCGGTCCCAGGAGCGCAGTGCCCAAGGTTCTGCGGTGAAACCAAGGCAGTTAGCCTTGGTTCCCGTTGATGGAGTTTCCGCTCTTCCCTGGGGCAGTTTGGGTCCAGCGGAGACGCAGGGATCACGCACGCACCTGGCGGGGGGGGGGGTGGGGGGGAGATTTTCAGCCGGTCCCAGGAGCGCAGCGCCCAAGGTTCTGCGGTGAAACCAAGGCAGTTAGCCTTGGTTCCCGTTGATGGAGTTTGCGCTCTTTCTCTGTATTTTTATGTACATTATGCAAGACAAAATCAGTGGCACATCTTGAAACATAAGTCTTAATGTCAAATATCATATAGTATTTTCAGGAGCAACAAACTAGTGAGTTAAATGTTAAAACTACAGGGGAAAAAAGTAACTGGGAGGTGGGGAGGTGGGGACATTGGTGATGGGAGATGGGTTTGGGTGGAGGGATTGGTGTTGGAACACTGTGGAACCGAAACTCTACATGAGCATCTTTCAATTGTATGTCTAAAATGGTGTAATAATATATTTTTGGAAAAATAATAAAATAAAATTAAATTAAAAAAAATAAAAATAAAAGTCCCATTTAAAAAAAAGTATCTGGTTTGAAAACAAGCCTATATTGTAATAATCTGAAATATCAACCCTAAAATTTGGTTATAATTTGCAAGTACTTGGTACCTTTTCCAAAGGGAAATTACAAACTGCTTTTGTATGTATCCTGATTTAAATAGTTGCAGAGAAATATACATATCATTATCTTCTCAGTAAATGTATAAAATTAAACTACACAATCCATGGACGTCAGTGGACATCAGTGTTTGTTATCATTTGGACATCAGTGTTCTGTAAGTAGTCTAAAATATCCAAAGTATATAAACAACCTTGACATTATAGGAAAAGAAATTAGGTGAGTAGTTCTATGTGTGATGAGTAATTTTAAGAGAAACCTTCAGAAATTTACCACTCTGAAGTCTCAAGCTATGCTATTTTACAATTTCATATTAATCATACAATCTTTACCAAAAAATGTGGCCATTTTAAAGAAAATTCTTTGGCATTAGTATTATTCTCTGTATTTTCATTAACTTTAATTTATAGAATTATTTGTTCTTAAAGTCTTATTTTCCCAAAATTTAGAATTTTAATAATTGTAAAGACATTGTTGCATCAGCATTTTTGAAATTAAAAGGCTTATTAATAATTTTTCATAATTTCTTATACTTGTGCTTCCTGGCTTTTTAATATTCCAAGTAACATTGATCTCACCATAGACTGAAACCCCCAGTTTCTATAGTAGACACAGATTCAGTAGTAAGCTTTTAAAAAATGTATTTCTCCTAGTATATGAGTTCCTTATTGACAGGAAATATAAGTGGAGAAAATGTATGACACCTAGTAGTACAATGTAAAGGCATGCATGTTTCAGGTTAAAAGCTTAATTTTTAATATATTTATTATTGTCGTAGTTAAGGTTGCATGTTTACTGAATTGATGAGGAGTTACTGCACCACATCACTACTAAATGACCTTCTACCAATTTTTTTTATTACTTCTAGTTCACCTCTTCATCTGTTCCACCCTTGCTGCTCCCATAAAATTAATTGTTAATTCAGTTTTGTAACCAAAAGACCAAGTTTGTTACTTGGTCTGTTCTCTTATTTTGTTTCATTGTGTACTTCAGGTGAGTGAGATAATCTAGTATTTTCCCTCCCTGATATATTTTGTTTAATGTGATACCTGCTAATTCTGTCCTACTTGCAGCAAATTGAATGGTTTTATCTTTTCTTACATTGGGCATGTATGCTATAGCTAGTATATCTATTTATGTATCATCGCGTATTAGGGTTGTTTCCATATCTTAGATTTTCTACTAAGCTAGGTAATAAACATTGGTATGCAACATATTTTCAAGTTAATATTGCTTTCTTGGGGTAAGTGCTAAGAAATGGGATTGCTGGGTCATATGGAATCTTTATCTTAGTTTTTTTTTACAAAGTCTTCATAGTTTTAATAGAGGCTAAACCACATTTCTTCCCACCTATACACAATGAAGTTTCCTTTTTTGGATACATCTTACCAATGGGGATAGTTCTGGTATTTTTGATATGCACCATTCTCATGAGCAGCTCAGCAAGCCTGGCAAGCTGCTCGTGTTGTATTTGATATGCCAAATACCAGTAACATTTATATTAGGTCATTCCCATGACCTGATATAATGGTTTGAGGCTCTTTATGTTCCTGGAGCAAGCGGATGCCTTTGGGTTCTACTAGCATGTGACAGGACATATGGAGATGTTACTGGTGCCTGCTCTAGCAAATAGATGATCAACGGGAAGATCGTGATTGTGATCATGACCATTCTCACTGTTGTGAGATAATACTTTGTTCGGGCTCCTTTAAGAGTTGAAGGCATAACAGCCTAATTAAGAGCTGTACAGTTGGGAGAAATAGTTGGAGTGAGTCTCAGCTTGGGTTTTCAGCTTGAACGATAGAGTCAGAGAAGCAGAGAGCCTGGGTTGGCTGAGTTTCTCTAAGGGCAGTACTTGGTCATAGTTTGAAAAGTCTTGAAGAGTGTTCAGAGCCTCTGGACTGGTTCTGTACCTGATATTGCCAATTAATCAGCCACACAGCTGAAAACTGACAATACTTCATTGTCATTTTGATTTTCAAATTCCTGAGATTTAATGACAATGAATACTTTTTTTATATGCCTATCGCTTGTTCAAATATTCTCTTTGAAAAGTGTCTGTTCATCTCCTTTCCCTATCTTTGTTTGAAGTTCTGTTTGTTTTTGTTACTGAGTTTCATGAGTGCTTAGAAAATAGGTCATTATTCATAATGTATAAAAACTTTCATTCAGTAGGTTACAGCTTCTCTGTGTTAGTCTCACTTATTTTTGCCTTGCAAAATTTTTTTTACAAAAGATCGTAAATTAAAAAGATATTCATAGAAGAGTTTCAATAATACAAATGTTCAAACACCAATCCCACCACCTGTGTGAACTTCCCTTTACCAGTAGTGTATCAGATTCTCACCTATCCCCAGCCTTTCTCCCTGACAAATACATTTTTAAGTTTGATTATTGTGCTTTGGGTCTTATGCATTCATTGTTATTGGCTCCATAGTTCATGTATATCCGTATACTGTACTTTTCTGTCTCTCAAGGTGTTGCAGGTGTGGCTGTGGTGCCTGGCTGCATTGGAAGGTAGCAGACAGGAGACAGGCTTGTCTACACCCAGAGCTCTACCCCATGGGCCCTAGATGGTTGATGGTCTGACATAGGAAAAGACTGGGCCCCCTGGGATGAACCCAGACCCACGACAGAGCCTGGCAAGCTACCCATGCCAAAACCAGTAACAATAATGGCCCCATTCCCAATGAATGGAGTGGTGCCCGCTGGAGCAAATTGATGAGCAATAGGAAGACAAGTGATACAAGTGATACTGTACTCTTATACCAGTAGTGTGCCTAATACAGATTACCTCTGCCTCTCTTATTCCCACTCACCTCTTTTACTCCCCCATTTACTATCCTACTTTAAATAATCTAGGGTCAAGTCTAAAATATGTATCTCCCATTAGATACCTTGCATTCTTAGGCTCTGTTATTCTTATTTTTATTTTTTTAAATTTTTTATATTTTATTATACCACCGTGGGATATACAATTACAAAGAAGTTCATGTTTGGGTTTTGGTCTTACAGTGTTGCCAGCACCCATCCCTCCACCAGTGCCCATTTCCCACCGCCATGTCTCCAATTCCCTCCCCCCTCCCATAGCCTTCCTCAATGGCAGGTTCTTTATCTTTTTTCTCTCTCTCTTTCTCTCTTCCTTCTCTTACACATTGTGGATTACAATACATACATTTATAGGTTATCATGTGTATTTTTTTTGCCTGTATTCAATGCTCAGTTCTAGGCTGGTTACCATTTTAGACAATTATTAGCACACTGTTTCCTTCTCTGTCTTACATAACCTCTGACTCCCACATGTTTGTAGTAGATTCCACCTTTGACAAGACCTTCTGATCCATGTTTTGACTGACCTTGGATATTGGTTTCATACTATATATATTTATATCATAGTTGTAATGGAAAAGCAACACAGAATCCCATCAAGCTCAGTGAGTGAAGTCACTAGCACAGATGAGCTAAGCGATAATGATGAGCTATATAATCTCTCTATAAGAAATTTTGGATGGAATTGTTATGGATGCATAAGGAATTCAAAGAAGCAATGGAATACAAAATCAATAAAATATAAGAGAACATGAGAGCAGAAATGAGTAAAATACAGACCAAAATACAAGCAAAAATGACAGATATTAAAAATGTGGTAAGTGAAATAAAAAACACACTGGAAGGTCTCCAAAGCAGAGTAACAACTGCTGAAGAAAGAATTATTGATCTCCAAGATGAGGTCCAAAGATTCTCTAGGCTCTGTTATTCTTTATACCACAGATAATCAATATAATCTTTTTGATGAGAAAGTATATGTCCTTCTTCTGGCTTACTTTATATAACATAAGATCCTCCAGTTCTATTCAAATTTCAGCAGATTAAATGATTTCATCACTCCTTTCAGCTGCTTAGTATTTAGTATATGGAATATTTAGTATTCCATTGTGTCTGTACATATGTTTGTGTGTAGAGAGTGAGTGACAAAGAGAAAGAGAGAACCTTCATTGGCCATTCCTCTGTTATTGGATCCCTAGATTAGACCCCTGTCAATTTTATTCATTAACATATATTTTGTTTTATTTACCAATGGAATCAAGTCATTGAGAACACCTTTGAGGTCCATATTATAGACTGTGTTTTTCTCAATATTTTATATATGCTGCTCTACCCTTGAATTCTTTCATCCATTTGAACTAGTTTTTGTATATAGCATGACATATTGATTTATTTATATTTTTGCTCATGGCCGTTCAATTTTCCCATCATGACTTGTTGATGAGACTTTCTTTGCTCTATTTTGTGCACGCAAGTCCTTTGTCACAGATTAACTCTATCAAGGATTTATCTCTGGATCTCAGTTCTATTTATTTTAGTACTAGAGTTTTTCTAACTATAGCTTGTTGTTGGAATCCCTTCTGGCATGTTCTTAAATTGCCTAGATGTGTGCTACCCTTTTGAGCAATCTTCTGGGTATTTTTTGAAACAAGAGGACAACAGAAACAAGGTTCCAGAGAGGGAGAAGCACCAAAAGGGACTCCAGTAGTCCCATAATTTGTTATTTCTGTTGCTCAGTTAAAAAAAAAATTGCTAAATATTGTCCCTTATAGTTACAAGCAACTCAGGCTTGACTTTGGATTGTCCTTCCTCCCTTGCAGAGAGCTTTTAATTGACTTGCTTATCACCTTGCAACCTTTGTTCCCATCCACTGTAGTACCCAGAGGCACACCCAATTCCCTGGGCATTCCCAATTCCTGATGCTTAGAGTAAACTTCTCCTTTATGCCTTACTTTTCCCTGTCTGTGATTCATTTCTTGCACTATATTCCATTCTATTCTTGTCCCCTCACTCTGCACAAAAAGGTTTCTTTTTTCCCTATATCATCACTGCTGCCAATAATGTTGTGACTGACCACCAGCCTGTACACCTGTTCTTCAATTCATCTGCCAGGAAACACCTTTCAATTCTAACCAAACCAGATGACAAGCCATTATGTTGGTGACAGTTAATAATACAATTAAGGTCAAAGGTTCATTAGTGAGTTCAAACAAACCTTCAAAGAAGACTTTTCCAAAACATTGAATATACAGGAATCCTTTCAACAAAGGCTATGATGGTAACATTACTCTACTACCAGAAGCAGACAGAGAAATCACTGAGAAAGGATAGACCAATATTCCTGAAAATATCAATGCAAGGATATATTACAGAATTTTAGCAAATTGAATTTAACAGCATATTAAAAAGATAATATAGATAATATACCAATAATATTCCATGATAGATTTGAGTTCATTATGCATCTGCAAATAAGTTCCTGTGAAATTTTGCAAAGTTTATTATTTTTGTCTAACACAACTTATCAGTGTCAGCCTTTTCCTGGAGGGTCATGGCTTCATACTAAAGATAAATAATTTTGACACCCCAAAGCAGAAGGACCATTATTGTTGTTTAGATTACAGTCTTAGAAATAAAATTGCAGGTAAATTAAGATCAATTATATTATCTCAGATTTACTACAAACTAAATGCATAAACGTTTCTTAATACATTAATTATCAGATTAGGTTGGGAAAAGAGACTAAAAAGAAGTATCTACTCTCATAAGGACAACACATCTCCTTATATCACCTCTCTCCCCCCCACCACCACCACCATAGAATTTTGTGCTGCTTGCTAAATAGAGTGTACATCTGTATCCCCACAATGACCCGGATCTGTTGAGCTTGACCTAGGAAAGAGATTTTAAAGAATTTGACCTAAAATTCCCCATTCATATATCAGACCTTATGATTGTGGTAAGATAAGTAGACAAGAGGTAATAGAATAAGATTTCCTGTAGTGATTTTACCAATAATAAAAGGAAATCATGGAAGCATGAATCTTTAGAATTTGAAAGAGGACATTATGGATTTTTTTTATCTTTTAGGGGTAAAATAAAATCAAGTAAAGTACCTTGCATGTGCTTTGAAGCACTTCCTTCTACCTAGAATAATTTGTGCTCCCCCTCCTTATTTCCTTTACAGTCAACCCTTCTACTTCATTTCTTCCAAAATGTAGTAATTATAGATAATCTTGTAAACTACCTTGATTACTGATACTAAAATACATATACCAAATGATAATTTTTATAGATTATAAAGTTTTAGAAAAAAATTGAAAGTTTTTCTATTCATATATAATAAGAGGGATTTGTTAATGTCCCAAAGTTTTTTTTTTACTTTGGCAAGAGCTATTACTTATTAGACATATTTGTCTAAATGTAATACTTTTTCCTCTTGCATCAGGGTATAATACTATTATTATAAACATTTAATGAACAATTATGTGCCAGGAACTAGGCTTTCTTTTACTTTGACTTTTTTTGCTTATTATTATTTTATTTTATTTATTTATTTATTTATTTATTTATTTATTTATTTATTTATTTATTTATTTATTCTTTGGCTTTTTTGGGTCACATCCGGCAATGCTCAGGGGTTTCTCCTGGCTCTTCACCCAGGAATTACTCCTGGCGGTGCTCAGGGGACCATATGAGATGCTGGGGATTGAACCTGAGCTGGCATGGGCCGGCCGCGTGCAAAGCAAACGTCCTACCTGCTGGACCATCGCTCCAGCCTCTATTTTGTTTATTTTGGAGTCATAGTCTGCAATGCTCAGAGCTTATTCCTGGCTCTTGGTCAAAGATCACTCCTGGTAGTACTTAGAGACTATACATGGTGCATAAGATCAAACTCTGGTTAGCTGTGACCAAGGAAAGTACCCCCATACATTGAGCTATATCTCTAGCTCCAGAGTTTCACATTTTTTATAATGTAGTCCTCTCAACAACTGCATGAACAAATAGCATTATTTCAAAATCTTTAATATGAAAATGTTGAAGACAGAGTTAAAGTGATTATTATCAAATAATAGTAATTAAGGGGTTAGGATTTAAATGCAAGATTCACATATTCATAATCTATGTTTTTTTAAAAAATTGAATTACAGTGGGATACACAGTTACAAAGTTGTTCATGATTGGGTTTCAGTCATACAAAGTTCCATAACTCTTCCCTTTATCAGTGTACATTTCCCACCACTAATGATCCCAGTTTCCCTCCTGCCCAACCCCCACTCCCTCCTGCCTCTATGGCAGGCACTTTTTTCTCTCTCTCTCTCTCTCTCTCTCTCTCTCTCTCTCTTTCTCTCTGTCTCTCTATTAGACTCTCACTATCTCACTATCTCTCTTTCTTACACTGTATCTTTCCTGTCGGACCTTATAGTTTGCATTACAGATACTGAAAGGTTGTTGGATGATGAGGTCTAACTAGCTTGGGATCTTTACTTAGAGATTAAGGTATTTACATGTCCTTAAGCCAGGGTCCATGCCAATGAGATCTCTCTTCTGTGAAAACACTGACACTGGAGGATGTGGCAGTTACAGGAGTCATTTTGACTCTGAATTAAAAACTTCTGAAATATTATTACAATCTTAACTTGATTTCAATGTTTCCTCGACTGGGCACAATTCCTCCTAATACCCACTGGTCCCAGCGTGGGACAGTAAGAATTTACCAGGAGACCACCATCCTGGCTATAGTGAGAATACTATTTTGATTAAAGGAAGGATCATATTAGTTTTCCCTCAAGCAGGCGAATATAACCCTTTCAGTAAACAGAGGAAAAGACACTCAGAATAACCCTGGTGCAGCTAAGACTGACCCTGTGGGTACCATATAGATTGCATGAAACCCATGAAATTATGTTTCTCCCCATGAACATAAATCCAGTAAGATACATTTCTTTTATACCAGCCATCTCTCTCTTTCCAGTGGTTTGATATAAAAGATAATCTCAAGGAAAGGATTAGTCCTCCTGACCTCAGTTTTCCCTGGCCTTGGATATTAGTTTCAATATATATATATATATATATATTTATGTCCCTCTCCTTTTGAATCATTTCATTCAGCATGACACTCTCCATTGTCCGTTCATTTATAACAAATTTCATGTCTTTGTTTTTCCTTAACAGCTGTATAATATTTAGTTGTATAGATGTTTCTTTATCCAGTTGTTCTTTATTGGGCTCTTGGTTTGCTTCCATATTTTGGCTATTGGGAATAGTGCTACTATGACCATAGTGCACCAGAGCACGCAGTCTTATTAATCCGCCCCAGGTATGCTGATCCAGAGACAGACATGGGGCAGAGGTGCTCGCTCTCCCTGTGCCCAGCCGCAGCGCCAGGAGGGATCTAGCCTTGCCCGCCACCCGCAGTCTTGCAACAATCAACGCCCCCCACCCGGGGCCTCCATTTCCACATCAGACTCTCTCTCGCAGAACCCACCCAGCAGAACAGCCTATCATAACCCGGCTCATCATTATCCACCCTGCTGATTCTTTAATCGGTCCATTACTCCCCTGGCCCAGCCCCAAGGCGCCCGGGAGATGGCAGGTCCTAGCCCTGGCCCGCCACCCAACAGAGCCTTCAACAAGCCAGACAACCCCCCACTCTGAGGGCCTCCATTTTCCACATCCCTCACCCACCAGAACAGCCCCATAGCCCGCTCTCGAGATCCACCCTTGCTGCAGTCTTTTTAATCCGGCCCAGGTATGCTGTTCAGAGACAGACTGGGCAGAGCGCTACTTGCTCCCCTGGCCCAGCCGCACAAGCGCCCGGAGGGGGCGGGTTCTAGCCCTGGCCTGCCACCCAGCAGAGCCTTCCAACAACACACCCCCCGCCCCCTCCTGGGGCCTCCATTTTCCACATCTGACTTCTCTCTGTCAGAACACCACCCAGCAGACACCTATAGCCCGGCTCACCACGGCCCTAGTGCCGCACTGTTCATCAAAAATGCTGGACTACAAGGTAGCTACCTACGGCAGAGCCTCAAGCTACCTGTGTTGTATTGGATATGCCAAATACCAGTAACAATTATAGACCTCATTCTGGAAATGGATTGAGGCTCCTTCTGTTCCTGGAGCAAGCTGATGCCCTTGGGCTCTACTAGCATGACAGGACTATGGGATGTTACTGGGTCCCGAAGCAAATCGATGATGACGGGAAGATAGTGATAGTGATAGTGATGACCATAGAGGTGCAGATGATGTTTCTGTGTTTTTTTTTTTTTGGGGGGGGCAGGATATATTCCCTAAAGCGGTATTTCTGGGTCAATTGGGACCTCAAATTCTAGAAACTGAGCTCTCAGATTCTAATATCTTAAGAGTAGGTTTATATTGAAGGGACAGAAGTTTATCAAAAAATCAAAATGATAAAGTAACTCAAGACGAAGAGGATGAACAAACAATTAGATGCATTTCAACAATTGGTTTTTCCTCCTCATGCATTATTATATTCAAAGCAACTGACATACTGCATGGAAGAAAGTAGGTATTTAATACATACTCATTAATTTTTTAATGATGAGATTTAGAGATTTGGAGTATCTAGCAACTAACTTCAAAGAGACTGACATAATCGGAACTTAGAATATAATAGAGAAATACCAAGAGGTAAGTTTTATTATATCCTTGGAAAAAGACTAAATGAAATTGTATATGAAGCAAGTTTACTTGTTCATTTTATTTATAATTTATAAACAAATATACTACCTTATAGTATATTGCGCTAGCGGCTGCGGTTCATCAATAATTGCTTTATTTAGAGGTGACTACAAGAGTATGCCACCCGCACGGCAAGCCTGACAAGCTGCTTGTGTCGTATTTGATATGCCAAATACCAGTAACATTTATATTAGGTCATTCCCGTGACCTAATATAATGGTTTAAGGCTCTTTATGTTCCTGGAGTAAGCAGATGCCTTTGGATTCTACTAGCATGAGACAGGACATATGGAGATATTAATGGTGCCTGCTCTAGCAAATAGATGATCAACGGGAAGATAGTGATAGATAGTGATAGTAACTACCTTATATAGACTTTTGGAAAGGATAGATTTAATTGTTTGGAAGTTTCTTCTTTAAAGAAATGCTCTAAGTCTTTCAAGCAAGAGCTTTATAGAGTATATATAGAAGAATCTATGCTATTATTAGTGGTATTTCTAACAATAAGAACTATTAAACTGATACACAGATAATAAAAATAAAACAATTTGACTCCATTGACATGACATCCACATTCTAGCTAAAGACATATTACTGTCTTTTATACTTTTAAAAATAGTAAAAATACATTTTACTATTTTTATATGATTTTGTATACCAGGAATCATTGTCTTTTTGATAAGCTAGGGTAAATCAAATCCATTATCATGTGGTAGTAAAGTTACACACCATGAGATATACAATTATAAAGATGTTTGTGGTTGGGTTTCAGTCATAGTGTTCCAGTACCATTCCTCCACCAGTGCACATTTCCCACAACCAGTGTCCCCAGATTCCCTCCCCCTCCCTAGATCTATTAACTCAATAGATTTTGTAACTCCAATACATTATTTTCCCCAGCCAGTAATATCTTGCTCTGTTAAAAGTATTTATTGATGGGACTGAAGTATTATACTGTGATCCTTGACCTGAAGGAAAGAAGTCAGGCAAAAGACAGTAGTGCTGTGTAAAACAGAAATCAAAGTCTACTACATTTACTGCAGCATATATTCCCAAAAGGAGAAGAGGAGTAGCCAGCAAGTAGAATCAGTCCTGAGATTTAGTGTGATAAGTATTTATGGTCCCAGAATTCCTTGTTGTTCCTGATCCTCTCCTTCATGTTTATGTATGATGAGTTTTTTGCAGGGGATGTAAGTCTGACATGCCATCTTGGATATATTCCCACAGTGCAACACAAAAGACTATAAAGGGAATGAGTGTCAAAACCATCATGTAGATGAGTGCATAATGATATGTTAATGAGGCTGGCATAAATGAAGGTGACTTTGTGAATCTGCAACACATGCTCGAGTTAGGAAAAGTTCCTTGACCTTGGTCATCCTGGGTTCTGCATCTATTCCTAATTCTAGAACAACTGATTTATACCCGCAAAGGCATTGAATAAGATTGTCCCTTGAGCTAACACTTCCAGCATACTCTTCCCTGACCTATATAACATATTATAGTAGAAAGGAAACACAGCATAAACAGGTATTATATTTGTATACCTAAAATAATACTCAAATTTATATATTTTTTAATATGTCACCATGAGATATACAATTATAAAGATGTTTGTGGTTGGGTTCAGTCAGAGTGTTCCAGTACCCATTCCTCCACCAGTGCACATTTCCTGCAACCAGTGTCCCCAGATTCCCTCCCCCTCCCTAGCCTTACTCTACAGCAGGCACTTTTCCTCTCTCTCTCTCTCTCAAATTTATTTTTAAGACAAGGTATTTGCAAAAAAGTAGTAAAAAATTAGAAAAATAAAGAGAATAATGTGAAATGAAATAAAGGGGGCTCTATGTTAATGAAAATGAACTCTCTCATTCTGTTTTATAGGATAATAATTAAGTTGTTTTACTCAAATCTAGTGTAAGTTAAATTAAATCATCACTGCTGCTTTCAAACATTGACACGAATCTTTAGCAATGTAATACCTACATGTCCAGATTTAGCAGCATAGCTTAGTGTTGCAACAGCTTATTATTAGGCAGTCCTAAAGTTAACCCTTGTGAAATGAGTATAAATAAAGCAGAAAACAAGCTATGATGGAGGTCCAGTAACAGTACCCCCTGGCCTTCAGGAACTCTATTGACCCTGAAGCATTATCTCTTCCAATTTTGTTTGAGATTGCATGCCCAACTTTAGAATCAGTTAGTAGGTTGACAGCCAAAGGCAGTCAGTGGCACTTCTGGCAGCCAAGGCAAAGAATGTCACTGACAGGAAAACCCATTAGTTTCTAGCAAGAGGGTCTGTTAGGTACTACCAAGGGCGCTAAAAAAAGCAAAACAAAACAATAATACCCCTCTCTATCATCATAGGCAGTGTGTTATTATATGGTTTGTTATTATATGGTTTTGTTGAGGCATTTCCCTATTCACCCCCTTTTATTGGTTTTGGGACCACACCTGGAAATATTCAGGGGGTTACTTCTGGCTCTGCACCTAGGAATCACTCCTGGTGGTGCTTGGGGGGTCTCTGTGGGATGCCAGGAATTGAACCTGGCATGCAAACCCCTCTTTTGGTATTTCTAGTGGTTACTCCTGAAGTTATATATTTTTATATGAATTCAGTCAAGTTACAACATGGTATGGTTCTATCTCTGAACATGGACTGTATGGGAGGAACATATCACTTGATCACCTGACATCCCATTATTCATCGAATTGCTCAAGCAGGCGCCAGTAACATTTCCATTTGACCCTATCACGTGCCAGTGTAGCCCAATGGCATCTGGTTGCTTCAGGAATACAAAGAGCCTCAAACCGTTCCTTCATGGTCTTGACGAAGAAGTCTGACCATCTTGTAGGTGGGCAGCCACGTGATCATTTGACATCCCATGGGATCTAGTCTAGCAATCATCTCCTAATCGTATTACAAGTCCAGCCCATCTGATTTTCTATGCCTTGGCAAACAAGACAGCTTCTCTGACTCTGGAACAGCGACAGAGGTCGGAGCTCGGATTCCTTCTTTCACTTGAGTGAGGCATGATATTCCAAGCATAGCTCTTTCGATTCCTCTTTGGGAGACCGAATAGCATTCTCATCCTGCTTTCGTGGGGCCCAGGTCTCTGAGGCGTATGTTAATGCAGGGAGAATGGTGGAGTTGAAGAGATATGCCTGGATCAGGAGGTTCTTTGTCTTTTTAGCTATTTCTTTGATCCTTTTGAAGGCATTCCATATGCTTATAAGAAAACAACATATGCTTATAAGAAAACAAAAAATAATAAAATATTCTAGGCAGATTAGAGAGAGTGAACAACAGTAAGATACAATCAAATATCAACTTTTCCCTCCCTTTTCTATGAACATTACTGTGTCCTCAGAAACTGGCATAGTACTTGCCCACTGCATGGGTTGTTTAATAAACAGTTATTGATTTCTTTAAGATATGAGGATTTGTCTATTTTAATTTCCTTTCAAATATTTGTTGTTTAATTATTACTATAAGTTTTTCTGTTGATTTCCTCTCTAATTATAACCTTGAGTTTATACTTAGTTTGTAAACAGTCTTAGAAACCAACAGCACGCTTAGCTCCCTATCTATAGGATAATGACTGTAATGTCCTTACTTCCTGTCCAATTCCCCACATTTTGCTGCCCCACCTTTTGTACTGTAAAATAAGTATAGCTTTGCCTTTATTTCGTTGACACTTTTTGACACATTTCTTCTTTTTCTGGAATTACAACTTTGTTAAGCTGTTTTCTTCCCCTGCTTGTCTCTCAGACTAAAACACTTCTGCTTGACTACAAAAGTTAAGGATTGCAGTGAACTGCGTTCCTATTGTCATGATCATTGTCAAATTGTATGCTGTTACTAGCTTTCTTTTTGATAGAAATAGTTTCAGCATACCTGTATTTCTTTTAGGCTTATTATTCTAGATTTTTGATATTATATAATTATAACACCTAGTGTGTGGTTTTCTTTTTTAAAGATTTTTCTCTTTCTAAAAGTTTTCTGTTTTATTCCAGTTGGGTCTGGAAACTCTCTAGGTTGACGATATTTTAATGTGTTCTTTAAGTCTGGAATTTCTGCTGTATCTGTTGTAATAGTGTTTAATTTGTCTTTTCCATAGATCTTTTCATCCATATTTTTCTGCACTTAATAACTCTTTATGCCATTACTTTAAGCAATGTACTTAACATAAATCTCTAAGAGTTCTTCCATGGTCTCTGCCTGACACTTTGCTCAAGAATCTTGGCATAATTTAATCTTTCTGGTCATGTTAACAGTTTCTCTTTTGCTTCCTGAGTGGCATTTAATTTCCAATTATCTTATTATGGTAATTATTTTTCTGTCACGATGTTAGTTATTCTATTGTGTTTAATTATCTTTAGATGTTCTCAATGATTATTGTTGGTTGTTCTCACTTGATGAATATTTGTGTGAGAATTTCTTTGCTTCCATGTAAATTATGTGTTTTCTATTAGTTCTGTATCCTTACTGGTATTCTAACTGACAAAGCTTAGGAATGAGGCAGCAGTATGTGAGGTTTTGCCATGGTAATGAAGTTACAGGCTATGATACAGTGTTTCATTTTCAGCATCAGGATTTACCTTTTTTGGAATGATCTTTCTTCTTTTCTTCTTTTTTTCTTCTTCTTTTTCTCCTCCTCCTTTTCCTTCTCTTTTTCCTTCTCCTTCTCCTCCTCTTCCTCCTTCTCCTCCTCCTCTTTTTCTTCTTCTCCTCCTCCTCCTCCTCCCTTCTTCTCCTCTTCCTCCTCTTCCTCTTCCTCTCCTCTTCCTCCTCCTCCTCCTCCTCCTCCTCCTCCTTCTTCTTCTTCTTCCTCTTCTTCTTCTTCTTCTTCTTCTTCTTCTTCTTCTTCTTCTTCTTCTTCTTCTTCTTCTTTCTTTCTTTCTTTCTTTCCTTTCTCCTCCTCCTCTTCCTTCTCCTCTCCTCTTTGTCCTTCTCCTTCTCCCCCTCCCCCTCCTCTTCATTCCTCCTCTTCCTCCTCCTCCTAGTCTCCATTTTCCTTCCTCCTCCTTCCTCTTTCTCCACCTTCCTACTTCTTCCTCCACCTCAGCTTTGCTACTCATTGCTTCTCATTTCTCTGCCTTCCTCCCTTCTCCTCCTCTTTCCTCTTCTTATTTTTGAGAAGTGGGTGGGAGGAATAAGTGATTATCTAGACTTGCAGTCAAGCAAGATTCACTTGATCACTTGATCACTTGAATCCGTTATTCATCGATTTGCTTCGAGCGGGCGCCAGTAACATTTCCATTGGACCCTATCACGTGCCAATGTAGCCCAATGGCATCTGATTGATTCAGGACTTTGCTTCGATATGCCAAGCAAGTTTCACCAGAATAAAAGATTTCTTCCTACTACCTTTGGGCTGATTTCTGTTAGATGTTTTCTGTTTTGGTAATGTACCTCTGTAGGAGTGTTCCAGTATCCAATATCCACCTTCCAAGAGTAAGAATTTAGCCAATAGCACTTTTCCGATTTCTGATCTGTGTGTTCATAACTCTTAGTAGCTCCCATCGTTCTGCTTGATGAAGAGGAAGAAACTATTCTTAAGGGTCAGTTTTACATAATGCTCTGAGATTCATTTCTGAAGTTGATTATAGATCTGGGTGCATAATCATTTTACTTGTTTTATAATAACAATTCCATTTATTCAATCCTTTGGGCTTCACACTGAAGCAACAGCAATAACAAATGCAACTACTGGTACTACTAGTACCTATTACCAACTCTACCACCACTTCCACTTTCACAAAGGTAGTTTCTATTTCTGTTTCTATTTCCTGTACTGACTTTGGACAGATTGAATGGAAAACAAGGGAATTAAGCATGCATGAGAGCCTGGAATGTTGTAATGTGGAGATTATTTTGCCGGAGTTTACATCTACACTTTTTAAAATACATTTCTTCGGCCACAAGGCACTTAGGATTGATTTAAGGTTAGCATTAATTGTTCTAAATTGTATTAGGGGAGAAGCATGAGGGAATATCTGCTATAGTTGTTTCTGTTTAAAGATTTTAATTAAACAGTTCTAAGACCCATATCTCACCCTACAATTTATTATTTTTATGTCTTTGGGGTTTTAACTAAAAAAAAAAATAAAAAGAATAAAATTCAGACCTGAGGTTTCTAAACAGTTTAAGCATTCTTCTCTCCTGCTTTCATCAAGAGAATTTTTTGCCTTATGATTTCCATCTTATAGATATTTGTTTAATTTCTTAGCCTATTGTGATACTCTATCACGATATTGGCTATAATTACCTCTATTTCTATATATATGTCATTAAAATTTCTGGAAACAGATGCTTGTTCTCAGTCCATTTAGGTCTTATATGGATTCTTTTGTCCATCAGTTTTAAAGCAGAATGCAAAACAAGTGTCATATCAAAAACTTAACATATCAAACTAATAACCACCTCCTCCGGCCCCCCCCCACCCCCCCCCCACCCCCCCCCACACCTATTTTATATTTTTAATGACTTAATATTTTCATGATTTATAAAGTTTTACTCTTCTTAATAATCAAAGGGGCATATGGACAGTAAACCATTATTAATTACAATACTTAGTACAATAGTTAATATTTTGGTCAACCTAGATGTTCAACAATAGATAAGTGGATAATGAAGATGTGGTATATATATACATGCACATCTATGTATTATATGTACATATATACATATACATATATAAAAACATATATATCAAAAAGGGAAGGGAAAGGGGACTAGGAGGAAGAGGGAGAGGAGGAATAAAGAGGAGGGTGAGGGAGAGGATATATATATATTTATATGCATATATACATATGTATGTATATATACGTCCATATGTATACATATACATACATATATGTATATATGTATATACACATACAATATATATATATAAATATATATATCTATATATAAAGGTATATACAAATATGTATATATGTATATACAATATGTATATGTATATATACATGTGCACTTATGCAATATATACATACCCGTATATCTGTATATCAGTATATCCGTATATCTATATATCTGCATGTCCGTATATCCGTATATGTGTATATGTATACAATATGTATACGTATATACATATATACGTATGCAATATATATGTATATATGTGTATATTAGTATATATACACAAATATATGTATATATGTATACATGTATATATGTATATTTGTATATACAAATTCATATGTATACATGTATATATACAAATATACATATGCATGTATGTATATATATGCATATTTGTATATATACAAATATGTATATATGTATATCACTGTATCACTGTCTTCCCGTTCATCATCAATTTGCTCGAGCGGGCCCCAGTAACATCTCTATATGTCCTGTCTCATGCTAGTAGAGTCCAAGGGCATCTGCTTGCTCCAGAAACATAAAGAGCCTCAATCCATTCGGGAACGAGGTCTATAATTGTTACTGGTGTTTGGCATTTCGAATACAACACGGGTAGCTCGCCAGGCTCTGCCGTGCAGGTAGCATACTCTTGTAGTCATCTCTACATATATATGTATATATGTATATACAAAATGTGTATGTATATATACACGTGCACATATGCAATATATACATATCCCTATATCCGTAGATCAGTATATCCGTATATCCATATATCTGCATATCCGTATATGTGTATATATATAAGTATATGTGTATATATGCATATATGTCTATATATGTATACAATATGTATATGTATATACATATGCAATATATATGCATATATATGCATATATGTATACATTCTCTCTCACCCTCTTCTTCATTCCTCCTCTCCCTCCTCCTCCTAGTCCCCTTTTTCCTTCCCTTTTGATATATATACACATATTGTATATGTATATTTAATGGAAAACTACACATCTGTAAAGAAACAATAAAATCATACAATAAGCTGGACCATGGAAGGAATGAGAAGAATTCATGTTATATGAATTAAGCTAGAAGAAGGGCAAACAGGATGACCTCATTTATTTTTGGTTTCTAGAATAACTGAAGGAAAGTATGCAATGTTTTAAATGGGGATTGTATAGATAACCATTGGACCCAAGTATAGCAATGGAAGAAAATGACAGAGAAATAAAGAAATTGAATTGAGGAGAAGATTCATAGTGGGGAATAAGCAACCTGGGGGTAGGAAGGAGGGCCAAGGGATTTTAGTATATTGGTAGTGTAAAGTAATGGTAGAGCTAAATAGAAAAAAACATAGAGTCAACAACACTAATATCATGAGACCTAAACTATACCCTCCAAGTTGCAGGCCTGGGGGTGAGAATGAGAACATAGAAACACGGGTTGAGGAAAGTTGGCACTGGTGGTGGGATTGGTGCTAGAACACTGTATGTCTAAAACTTAACTATGAATAACTGTTAAACACTATGCTGTATTACAAATTTGAAAACAATAAAGGACTTTTTGAAAATCTGTGTTATTTTCTCCTAGGAGGAAATTGCCTTTTACATTTGGGTGTTGTCTTTGTGCCTGTCAAGCAAACATCATCATATTCTATTTAAATCTATGCATCAAATCTTAGAAAGCATAGAATTTGAGTTAAAATAAAAGTTATTTTGGTGTTGCCACTTACAGCTTTGGAAAGTGAGTTCAAGTTAAGTGATGAATATCTTTCAAGCTTCAGTTTAAAAAATTATCAAAATATATATGAGAATATTTACTTGAGATACTCAACTGAGCATTTAATATTATAAGGTGAACAAATGAAGATGAAATCTATAATTCCTGAAGAAAAAGCTCCTTTTTACTTATGTACAAAAAATATCTCAAAGTTGAGTCCCTTTAGCATTAATTAATAGTTAAAAAATATTAGTAAGTGTAAGGAAAAAATCAAGTCAGTAGAAATTTTAGAGAAAATTGTTGAGAGAAGTGTTCTTTGTTTTATGATAATATATTCAGAAAACACTGTAGTGAATATTTCTAGGTTGTGCTAAGTAATAAGAGCAACATATAGTTGAAAGTATTGAAGTACAAAAACTCGGGCATGTAGACCACAGGTGGAGTTAACTGGCTTATATTTATGAAGTTCATAAATGTTCTATACTCAGTATTCTGGAAAAATAGATTTGAGTTATGTTTCAAACTGCTAGTTTGAAATTTCTAAATAAAGAACCTGCCATAGAGGTAGGCTAGTGGAGTGGGGAGGAAATCAGGGACTTTGGTGGTGGGAAATGGGCACTGTTGGAAGGATGGGTGCTGGAACACTGTATGACCAAAACCCAAATATGAATATCTTATGAACATCTTTGTAATTGTGTATCTCACAGTGGTATAATAAAATATTTTTTAAAAACAAAAAAAAATAAAAATAAAATTTGCCTATAAATGGATAGACATGGAGAAGATTATATTGAGTGAAATTAGCCAGAAGGAGAGAGACAGATACAGAATGACAGCATTTATTTGCATGACATAAATATATATATATATATATGTACATGTTATGATACCAATATCCAAGGTCAAGTGAAACATGATCTGGTAACAGGAGGTCTTGTCAAAGGTGGAAATTATCACAAACATGTGGGAGTCAGAGGCTAGGTAAGATAGAAAATGGAACAGTGTGCTAACAATTGTAAAAAGTACTAATACCAACCTAGAAGTGAGCATTAAATAGAGGCAAAAAGATACACATGACAACCCTTTAATGTATGTTCTGAAATCCATAGTCTGGAAGGGAAGGAAAAGAGAAAGAGAGAGAAAGGGAAAGAAATAAAAAACCTGCCATGGAGGGGGCTGGGGGGAGGGGGAGGGAACCGGGTAGTTGGTGGTGGGAGATGGGCTCTGGAGGAGGGATGGGTGCTGGAACACTGTATGACCAAAACCCAAATATGAACTTTTTAATTGTATATTTTTGCAATTGTTTATCTCACAGTGGTATAATAAAATACTTAAAAAAATGAAATTTCTATCTTATTTTATTTATTGTTAGGATTTCTTGGGAACTGGAGTGTACACCCAATAGTGTTCTGGGGTCACTCTTGGTGATTCTTGGGGGACCATACGTGGTGACTGGGATCAAGCCAAGGTAAAGTGCTTAATCCATGTGCTAACTCTCTGACCTAATCTGAAAAACTTAAAAGAATATAGAAAAGAAAATATAGACTCTCAAATATATGTCTAGTTTTAATTTTATTTTTTTTTGTTTTGGGCCACACCTGGAGGTGCTTGGGCGTTCTTTCTGGTTCTGCATCAGGAATCACTCCTGATAGATTCAAGGGACCAGGTGGGAGACTAGAGATTGTACTTGGATCTGACCCTGTGCAACGCAAGTGCCCTATCCGCTGAACTATCTCTCTGGCCAGTCTAGTTTTATTTTCTGTTTAATTACTCTGAATATTAATCAGATCTTGTTCTTGTATAATCTTATGTAAAATTTATATTATTGAGCTAGAATTAACAAAAGGATGATATAAAAATATAGGAGTTTTGTATGCAATTGACTTTGGTTCAAAGCCTGGCACTACATATGTTATGCCCAGCATTGACAGAAGTAGTCTCAGCATAGCTATTTCTGGCCCCAGAACAAAAATAAATTAAAAATATATATCCTGGGCCTTTTTTTAGGTGACCATATCTATAATTCATATTTTTTTATTCTTTTGTGAAGGTCATAATCAGTGCATTGCAATCATTATGATGTAGGGACTATTTTTATTGGTTATCAGTCTGGCAACTTAAATTCATTGTTAGCTTACGGTACTATTAAATTTTATGTTACAAGAACAATAAAATATTCAAGCAAAAAACAAGCAGACTTATATACCTTTCGCTGCATTTTAAAATTAATAAACCAATAAGCATGAAATCCCATCTCTTAAAGTAATAACCTAGTAGAAAATCTCTGAAAAGCTCTGATTTTGCTCTTTAAAGAGAACTAGGGAAAATACTACTTGAATATGACCCAAGTGTGTTGATTCTGAGATCACAGCTTTTCTGATTTATGAGATGTTTGGAACAAGAATTAGACTTTTTTTTTAGCTTTTCCCTTAAGTTATATAAGAAGTTTGAGAAGATCAAAGCAGCTAAGACATGAGCCTACACAGATCATTGCTATCGCATGTTTCTTATTTCATCAGTTCAAGTGAAAGTCCTCAACTATGAAGAGATTATGCATGTTTTTAGAGAAAAGGGATATTTTTTTCCACTAAGATTAAGACTCCATTGATATGGGAATTTTCCCATTGGCACAAGCTAGAAAACTGTGGTGAAAATTATTTCCAACCTAAAACTTTATACTATGAATCTAATGTAATGTAAAAGTTAAAAAAATTCCAGTCATGCAATGTTTGTGCAAGATTAATTTTGCAAGATATTTTTTTCTAGGAAAAAGAGTGTTTAGTATAAATAGAACTTTAACTTTTAAGTAGGTTGGTAAAAGGTCAACTTGGTGGTAAAAGGTCAACTGAATTTCAATACTCCCAGGTCCTATTACTATCTTATAGTCTGCATGGCACACCCACCTGCACAACCGAAATCTACTTTTTGCAAATACTGGCATTAGTTTTTCTGGTTCACTGTGCATATGTGAACCATCAATCAGGGGCCCAGAGATCTCCCAACACTGTTATTTTAAAGATGTACTTTTGAAAATAAAATCAATTTTTTGGGGGGCGGGGGTCACACCCAGCAATGCTCAGGGGTTACTCCTGGCTCTGCACTTAGGAATTACTCCTGGAGGTGCTCGGGGGACCATATGGGATGCCGGTGATTGAACCTGGGTTGGCACAGGCAGGCCTGCCCGGCGCGTGCAAGGCAGACTATCGTTCGGCCCCGAAATTTATTTTATTTTATTTATTTATTTTGCTTTTTTGGGTCACACCGGCGACGCTCAGGGGTTACTCTTGGCTCTGCACTCAGGAATTACTCCTGGCGGTGCGCGGGGGACCATATGGGATGCCGGGAATTGAACCCGGGCCTGCACAGGCGGGCTGCGTGCAAGGCAAACGCTCTACCCGCTGGGCTATCGCTCCGGTTCCCGGAAACCTATTTTTTAATGAAGTAAGTTAAAGCAAAATGAGAAATTGGATTTAAAATGTTCAAGTATTGTTGTTCTGTACTGCATCTACGTGAGTTGACCATCTATTTTCACAAAAACAAAATTGTACTGGTTGACTTCTTTTTTAGAAGAGCTTTCATTTTAAAAAGAAAAATGTTAGTTTCCCCAGAAAATTGTAAAAGAGCATTTCCTGGAAAATGTGCTAAACCAGCAATTTTTAATTAATTATATGCCTAATGCCACTTGAACTAAAGTATCAAAGGAAAATGTGTGCATTTTCTTTTATTTAAGGTATTATCTCTGGTACAAATGTATGCTTTTTCCCCCCCAAAAAACAAAAGCAGTGGGAAAATGGGAGCAAAATGCTATGTTTATTGATGAAGTACACATTTTCAATGGTTCTACTCTTAAAAAAAATCCTAAAGGCAGTGACACATTTGATGGATTTATTTTTCACTGTCCCACAATAAGAACAAAATAGCAGCTCAGCATAAAACAACTACTATACACCACATCAGATATATTTCAGACATTTTAAAGCTATAAATTTTTCTCCTGTGGACTATGGTTTTGTGCTTCATAACTTTCTAAATGAAAGTGGAGTTATTCAACCCCTTTTCACCTCAGTCTTCCATGTAAGTAGCAATTATATAACACTACAGTATTTTAATCTATGCACATACTATACTATTCTATATAGAAATGTCTCTATTGATGGAAATTCCTGAAGGTCTGTCTAAAGTACTCATTGAATAGCTTATAATATAATCATAATGAATTCCTTATTAATATGGTCTTCTATTCTCCCCTTTATGTTTCTGATATATACAAATTTGCAAAGTCACTCAATCAATGTATGATTTTTTTGCCAGTGTGGTCTTTAGTCCCTCTCTTATTAAATATCCACAATAGGATAACTTGATTCTTTTGGGGGCTTTAAACCAAAAGCAGAAATATACTTTTTGTCCATCCGATACTTTCAAAATAATATTCTAATCCTCATGCAGCAGGTGAGTGCAACACATTATCATCGTTTTGCCTTTCATGAGTATCTCTAAGGGAATTTACTTTGCGTCTTTAAACCTATATATAAAGCAGTAAAGTAAAACAGTCTATGTCATTCAGACTTAAAACTATTGACTGCTTTTGAATACATGTTTAATTTGCCGATATGTAGCAGATATATAATACATAAGTGAAGGACAAAGCTGCTATCTTTTACCTATTACTATTTTCTTAAGTATGTATTATTAAAAGATATATATCATTAATTATAAAACAATTATATTTTTATTAAACAATTATTGTAAAGTGATAATACAATTACTTTAATTGCATAAAAATTAATTATTGCTTTATATATGTATATTATCTGTGGCAGAGAATAACATTACCATTAAATAAGTAGCTCATTCATAAAATAGTGATGGGCCTGATTTCCTACAAAGTTATAGCTTGTCTGAGTTACTACTAATCTAATATTATTTTACACTTAGATAGACTTTGGTAAAATTATCAACATTTGTAAACCACTGGAAGTTAATTGACCTATCTAGTAATCAGATCACGGCAGTTTGATGTATGTGTTTCTTTCCTGAGGTCTTTCAGAGGTTCCCTGCATCTTTTCTAATTATCTTTTCTAGAGAAAAGATTAATTTTTTCTCTAGAATTATCTTTACTAGAGAAAAGTAGTTAGAGAAAAGTAGGTATTGTCTTATGGAAAACTTAAATTTTTGTAGAAATCAGGAACATTTTGTTGATGTATAAACTTTAGTGTCTTGTCATTAATGTTGACTTTTTTGTCATTTTATGCAAGTGGGATATGTCAGGAATTACTCTGGAATAGGATTATACTGTCTTGTGTTGACAGCATTCTTTATGTGTAATATCGTTAGCAGGTATAGTACTTCCCAAAAAGAAGGAAACCTTGTGAATGTGTTCTCTTCTCTCCTGCCCACTCAGCAATAATATAATAATAAATCAACATGAGCAATTTTGGGGACTTTTTTAGGAGAACAAAAATATTAGCTAAGAAAGAGCATGAACTTGAGTCAAATGATGAATCCTTTAAAATTCACCGACACATAGGAAAAATATACCAAATTAACAGAATATTATGGGAACTTTCTAATATCATTAAATGTATTTATTAGTAGAAAAATATGAGCATTAGTAGAACCAAAAATATAAAAATTAATATCACACATCAAATGTGGGACAATAGCACTGCATGTAGGGTGTTTGCCTTGCATGCGGCCAAGCTGGGTTCGATCACCGAATCCCATATAGTCCTCAAGCACCGTCAGGAGTAATTCCATTTATATAACTGCTGAGCATTTCAGTGTGTAACCTCCCCCAAAAAAAAAAACACCAGGAAAATTCTAAGTGCATTTCTTGTTAATTTGTCAAGAACGTCCTGCTTTTACTTAATATTGTATGTTTTCTTGTTAACTCCTGATTGATAAATGTGATCAGACAGATGCATTTTCTGGAAAAAATTCTTTTTGTTCATAATCTCTGCTGAGGGTTACAGAAACAACATGTCTGCACAGGGACATGTTGTTTCTGGAATACTGCTACTTAAGATCCCCTCTTCCCTAGCAAAAAATTTTACCATTGATACTATTTAACCTGCTATTTACTGTTTGTAAAGCTTATTTCTCACCTTTATTTAGGTACTTGTGAGAATAGAAAGGAATTCAAATTCCATAAAAATAATAAATTTTTAGGTTCAGATGAATCTAAATTCTTTTTTTTAATTTTTAAAAATATTTTATTATACCACTGTTAGATATACAATTACAGGATGTTCATGTTTGAATTTTGATTCTACAGTATTCCAACACCCATACCTCCACCCCTGCCCATCTCCATTACCAATGTCCCCACCTCCTCTCCCTTCCCCAGATTGCCTCCATGGCAGGTTCTTCATCTCCTTTTTTCTCTCTCTCTCCTTCTAGTTTCCCTTTCTTACAAATTGTAGATCATAATATATTCTAACATGATTGGTTCCACTAGTTTGATGTACCAGGTCCGGACCACAAAATTATGGTGAGCGGCTATTATGGTGAATGAGTCCCATCCAGCTGCTTCCGAGGCCCTACAGAGGTGATGGGCCCATTCCCAAAACCCATTTTGCCTCCTGGGAGCCTCATGGTCAGCTGAGCTAGGGAAGAGCTGGATGGCAGCTCTTCCCTGTGCGTCTGAGTCTCTGCATCATGGCCAAAAGCCCTGAGGCAGTTTGTGGATGGGGGGCCACCAGGCCTCTGGGATGGGTCAGAGAGGGGAAGGAGTACCACAGCTCCATCTTCAGGAATGCCTGGTGACTTCCGCCTTGAGAGCCGCCTACCTTGGCTCAAACTCAGGCTGCTCTGAGCTAGTTTTGAGATCAGCATCTCTCTTGCATGGGTTCTGATGAGCTTCTTATTCTTGGGGAATTTTTTGTTTCTGGTGGTGCAGACCTCATGCATGCAAGCAAATGTAGTACCACTGAGCTACACTCTGGCCTCCACTTTTCCTTGGTCTTTTGTCTTCATCTGTCCTCAGTTATCAAAACCAATCTTGGCAATAAGGCAGTATTATTTTAAGATGAACAAAATTATCTGAGCAATAATGTGAACACTTCATGCTCAGTCAGCTGGGTAATGGCCAAATTCAGTATGTCAACTCCCAGCTTAAGAAAATCACTGTAAAATTTGAGATTTCTTTTAAATATTTGGACTATATGTATTTTGATGCTCTTTATTAGGTACACAAATATTAATGGTTATTATCTACATGATGAATTGATCTGTTATTGGGAAATGTTACCATTTTATGTAATACATATTATCTTGGCTTTGTTTTATCTGATGTAGAACTTCAACATTTTTTGTCATTGTTTTCTTGGTACACTTTTGCCATCTGTTTTTTCAGTGACTCTTATATTTACATCCTAATTCATCATTACTCAAATCATTTTTGTGTCCTGGACATTGTTAATTTTATGTTGTATAGTGCTTGGGTTTTGTTAAAATTTTTCAGAGGTATATCTTAGCATAAAATTAATTTTGTTGGATAAAGTGGAAAAGTTTGCCTCTTGACTCGTTTCTTACTTAGATTAGTTCTTGTAAACACATTGCTGATGTTTTGACTTTCGGTGGTATATGCGTACTTCAGGGATCAGCTAAGTATATGGATATGATGTATAAGCACAATTTTTAATCACATATTTGCCTGTCTTATTTATGTGATTGCACATTTACTCAGAATTCACTCCTGGTGGTGCTCAGGGAATGTATTGGATGCCAGGGATTGAACCAGGTTGGCTTTGTGCTAGGCAAGTGCCCTATCCACTGCACTATCTATCACTCCAGTCCTCATGTTTACTTTTGAATATCTAGTGACAAATTTCAAATTCCAGAAATAATAGAGTAGCTTGGTATGAGGAATTTTTTAAAAATGAGAAACTGATACAATTAGAAGAAAGTGAAAAATGAGTGAAAATGAGATACTTTACTTTTTTTCTGGCTCAATCAGGTCCTACAAAAACAACCATGCCTATAGACATCTTTTTACAATTTTCTAAATTTTTTGTAAACTTTAAAAATATTTTATGTTTAGAAATATAAATAATATTTACATTTAAATTGTACATTTTGTAATTTAGAAATGTACAATTTATTTTATATATTAGTGCTAAATATTTCATGATAGATGATTAGCTTTTTAAAAATACTCCTTAAAACACTTTGCAAAACTATGTTTTCCTAAATCATAGTAAAATATTTATAGAATAATTTACAACTATAAAAAGAGATTTTGTAATTTGGGAAATCTAGATTAGCCAAATATATGATTAACCTATACTTGGTTAAAAGCAAACGGTAAGTTTATAAAGCAGATTATTCAGTATGCAGAAGGCTCCAATGGGAATTTTGCCTCTATAAAGACCAAAAGATTTCTGATCTATGTTGGTGGTGACCTTAGAAGAAAAATCAAGGGAATAAATTATTGTGTCAAAATTAGCTTTATAGGCAATGTTTTTGATGTCATAGGGCAATCCATGCTTCCCTTTCTTCTAATAATTGTATCAGTTTCTCATTGTTAAAGAATTCCTCATTCCAAGCTACTCTATTATTTCTGGAATTTGAAGAAAGGTCAGTGAGTCTCAGGAGTTGTGATTACTTTTTCTAGCTGACATTTATTGATCTCATTACCTTCATGCTCATATTTCAAAAAACTTTTTTTCGTTCTGTTACCGTTTCAAAGATGACAGAAATGCTGCAGTGCTCACTGTATTAGAACTGGGTATAATTAAAATTTGTGTCTGTTTCATCACACTTTCACTGTCAGAACCGCACTATGCATTGTTTATAAATTAGATTGTTATAATTAGAATCCACAATGTGATAAAACCAAGGCTAACTATATATTTGTTTTACTTCATACAAATGTAGTATAATCTTTGGATTTCAACCCTTTTTCCAATCAGCCTTCTGGAACTGTGAGTTCCCATGAGTGGTCTGAATGGTCTTGGTGGACATGATAAACTCAGATAGTATCTCACCCTGTTTGTTCCATTCTAGGCCATGGGTCCCGATGTGGAGTTCTTCTGCTGATCTTCTCAGTCCTATCTTGGCATTAAAATCAACGACTATGATCTTGTGGAAGGTGTGATCTTCTTTTATAGAACTCCTCCAATTCCGTGTAGAATTTCTCAATTTCTTCTTCCTTGTATGTGGATGTTGGTGCATAGACAACGAAGACAGAAATTGCCGGCATGGGTCACATCTCTTCAAGTGTAATCGTTCTATCCGGTTTGTTAGGCATTCAAATGAATCAATGCTCACAACCAAGATTTGTGTTGACAAGGACACCGACACCACAGACACCTCTTTTGTCGCATGTCCGAGGAACAGTTCTTCTCTGGTGTCAAGAACTGTGTGATGTCATAATTGATCTTCTGCGGTTGCACCATCAAGTCCTTGATATATGAGTCGGATGTCGGCATACGTGCATTGAAAGTTCAGACAGTCATTTTAGTTCTTCTTCATTTAGGCAGCCTAGTTTGGCCCCGAGATTTTATCAACCACTCCTTGTTCATCCTTCTTAGTGCTGCCATATTAAGGGCTCTTTCAGGGTTGGGGAAATAAACATTGTTAGTACTAGTTTTGGCATATCAAATACGCATTGGACAGTTTGACAGGCTCTGCCATGCTGGTGGTACACTCTCAGTAGCTTGCCAGGCTCTTTGAGAGGGGTGTGAAGAAGATTCTCAGTAATTTGGAGATAAATTGCATGGCCACACACAATGGGGACAGGTGGTAGCTGCTCTGTCTAGTGTATCAGCATCTGTGGTTCAAACATTCCTCGGCTTGAAATATTTTCCTCTGAAGGGTGGGTCTCTAAAGAGTGGGGCTCTGTAGACTGGGTCTCTGACAAGCAGGGCTGGAGATTGGTGGAGTTTCATGGGTGAAGTTCTGACGAGCTATGGGGTCGTGATGATGAAAAGCGCTGGACATGGGAATCTCCTGGAGACAGATCCGCAATGAAATTGACCACATCTTATTCAATTTACAGTTTTGTCTAATCAATGTCACTGTCATCCCAAAAATTCCAAACAGGATAGGACCACCATCTCCTTCGTGCAAAATTCTACTTCACGCAACGGGGAGAAAAAAAACTGGAAAGTTTAAGAACACTCCCAGAATGACCACCAACTGGGAGCTCTTTGGCACCATTTCAGCAACATGGGAAGATGCCATCATTGATGACATTGATGAAGAATACAACCGTCTGGTTAATCACCTCCTTGATTATGCAAAGAATGCTGAGGGAGAGAAAGACACAAAAGGATGCTAGTCTTCAAAAACTATTGATCTCATTAGCCAACGTGGCAAGGTGTGAGCCTCAGGCAACCAAGTGCTAACGTCCAAGCTCGCAACACAGTGCAGAGAAGCCATAAAGGAAGACCTCAAAGAGAGAAGAGCAAAAATACAGGCCTATGCAGCAGAAGCCGGGAAAAGCATTCACAACACCTGCCTGTACTTCGCTAACTATAAAATCAAGATGACTGCCCTCCAAAATCCTGATGGATCGATCACATCTGCCAGAAAGGTAATGGAGAAGATTATCCATGACTTATACTTGGATCTCCTTGAAAGCCACGTCCACCTGCCCACAGACCAAACTCTGCAGGATGTATATATCGTTCCTAACATTCTCCCTTCTGAAATCTGACATGCCATTTTTTTGGTAAAGAAGCGAACAGCACCCAGTCCAGATAAAGTCAGACCCTAACACCTGAAGAATCTGCCCTCAGTATTCATTTATACACTGGCTCGGCTCTTCACACTCTACCTGTCTGAATGCAAGGTGCCCTCCCAATGGAACACCAGCAGGACAGTTCTATTGTTCAAGAAGGGAGACATCCACGACATTGGAAAATATTGCCCCATCTGCCTGTTTTCTGTCATCTACAAGCTGTTCACTCGAGTCATCCTGAACAGGATTGGCAGAACATTAGATGAAGGACAACCATGCGAGCAAGCTGGCTTCTGAAAAGGATTTAGCACAATCGACCATATACATACGGTAACCAAGCTCATTGAGGTTCGTAGGGGAGTTCAAGATGTCGCTCTGTCTCACGCTCATTGATTAAAAGAAAGTCTTTGATTCTGTGTAGACCAAAGCAGTCATTGAAGCCCTAGCCAAGCAGGGCTTTCAAACCCAATACATCAAGATCCTTTGTGAGCTGTATTACGAATTCACCATCAGAATCTCACCATTCTACAAGGAAGTGATCATTGATGTCAAAAGAGGGGTTCGGCAGGGGTGATACCATTTCACTAAAACTCTTCAGCGCCACCCTCAAGAATGTCATGTGACAATTAGAATGGGAAGGAATGGGAGTGAAGATAGATCTTTGGCAACTACAGCACCTCTGCTTCTCATTCTAATAACACCAAACATTAGCCAAGCAGCACAAATGCTGGCTGACTTTGACTGCGAATGTGGAAAGATATACAGCTGAATCTCAACAAAACAATGTTTATGAAAAATGATCTAGTTCCAGAGGTCCCATTCACTCTCAATGGAACATCTCTGAATGCAGCAGTTATGTGTATCTAGGTCGAGAACCCAACATGATGAATGACCTAAAACCTGAGCAGCGCAAGAGGAGAAGAGTGGCATGGAATGCCTTCAAGAGCTTCAAAGAAATAGCTAAAAGGACAAAGAACCTTCGTCTCTGGGCACATCCCTTTGAATCCACTGTTCTCCTTGCATTAACATATACCTCAGAGATCTGGGCCCTACCAAAGCAGGGAAGTAAAAGCTATTTGGGTCTCCCAAAGAGGAATCAAAAGAGCTATGCTTGGAATATCACGCCTCACTCAAGTGAGAGATGGAATCTGAAGCTTGACCTCTGTCAATGATCGAGAGTCAGGACACTGTCTCATTAGCCAAGGTGACAAAAATCAGAAGGGTTGGACATGTAATGTGACTTGGAGGCGACCCCTGGACTAGAGTTGTTACCGACTGGATCCCACAGGATGTCAAAAGATCATGTGGCTGCCCACCTACAAGATAGTCAGACTTCTTTGTCCAGACCCTGAATGAACGACTTGAGGCTCTCTGTATTCCTGGAGCAAGCAGATGCCATTGGGCTACACTAGCACATGACAGGAATAAATGGAAATGTTACTGGCACCCGCTTGAGCAAATCAATGAATAATGGATGTCAAGTGATAAAGTGATCAAGTGATCTTCCATTTTGATTTATAAAATATTTTCTCATATTTTCCTCCTATTTATATACTTTTTTAGGATCACTAATGTCTTTATTGTTACTCCTAACTGGACGGAATTTGTGCAGAAAGTGGTGTTAGTGTTGTATCAATGACCTTCTTACTTTGTACTGAAATTTAAAATAACTTACACCTCATGCAGAGAATTTTATTCAAATTATACTTTTCATACCTTATATTAAACTAATAACCTACAACTGTTCTTAATATTATAAAGCAAATGTGTAGATACATACATGTGCATGAATATATGATTTTAGAGACAAACTAAAAATAACACTTTCTTATACACAAAGTAAGAGCTTTGCTCACTGTGCTGGGATGTCCAACAAATAATAAAATTTTCTCTGGGGATTTTAGAAATAGGTCAATTTATTACAAAAGAAAAGATATTGAAATGCAGAACATGTTCTTCTTGAAAAGATTGATGCATTAAATATTTATGCAAACACATTAAATTGGCAAGTGTATGAAAACATTATTACATATTCATCTCCTTCACATATCATCTTTTTGAAAGACTTTTTTACCATAAAACAAAATGGATGACCATGAGTTTTCTGAAGTTACATTCATCAAATTTCATAACATGACATAGTTTGTTTTCCAGTCTATTAATTCACATAAATAAAGTTCAGTTGAAACTAGAAAAGACTGATAATTTAATGATGATAGGAGCAGTATTAGAAAAGAAGCAGTGTTGTTCACTGTCACTTGTTCTCTACAAAGTCTGAACTCGAGTTTCTTAGAGGAAAGATAGTTTGTATGATGTGCTCCTTTAGAGTATGGAGTCATTCAACAAATAGTTTCTGTGACAAAAGCCAAATGTCTTAAGTAAATAAATGTATTTCCCAAATACCTCACTTTTCCTAGAGTTGCTAATTTTTAGTCCAAATTTATAGTCTTTATTGTTCAAATTAAACTTTAAATTGGTTATATTTCTCATTATACCTAGAAAGTTGAAGTGTTTTTTATAGGATTTAAAATATTTGTTTTGTACAAACTGGTCTATTACAATGACTTGGTATCTTGTACTCAAAGATTTCTTTCTTCCTTTTATACTTATTTTTGCCTGTTGGACTCTTCCCCACTTCCTAAATCCTTTCTTCATTGTTTATTGGATTTTTTACAAAACTTCTATTACTTTTTACTCTATCATTTCCTCTTCTGTCCATCTTTTATTTTCCTTTTTTGGGCCACATCCAGCAATGCTCAGGGGTTATTTCTGACTCTGCACTCAGAAAATACTCCTGGCGGTGCTTTAGGGACCAGAGATCAGATTCTGGTCTGCCATGTGCAAGGCAAATGCCCTACGCACTGTGCCATGTTTTAGCCCTTCTGCCCATTTCTATAAACTTCTGTAGCTGTCATGATTTCTTTTGTTTACAGCTCCTTCCTTTTTCATCTTGTTCTCCTTTGATATAAAATACACCTCTTTCATTATTTCTTCCTCACTTTCAGTCCTCTGGATCACTGTTCGGACACTTGTTTTACACTGGTGATCCTGTGTTAACTAGATTTTGATATCCACTACTCCTACTAGATCTCACAATAAGAAAAAATGCATAACATAACAGGAACTTTGGGGGGAAAGATCACTATCACTATCTTCCTGTTCATCATCTATTTGCTAGAGTGGGCACCAGTAATATCTCCATATGTCCTGTCTCATGCTAGTAGAACCCAAAGGCATCCGCTTGCTCCAGGAACATAAAGAGCCTCACCATTATATTAGGTCATGGGAATAACCTAATATAAATGTTACTGGTATTTGGCATATCAAATACAACACGAGCAGCTTTCCAGGCTTGCCGTGCGGGTGGCATACTCTTGTAGTCACCTCTAAATAAAGCATTTATTGATAAACCACGCGAGCCAGGCTATCAATGAATAGCGCCGCGCTGAGCCGGACTGTGATAGTCTGGTCTGCTGGGTGGAGTTGTGACGAGAGGGAAGTCCAGAAGTGTGGGGGTCCAGAAGTGAGGGAAGTCCGGAAGTGTGGGGTCGTCTGGCTTGTTGTGAGGCTCTGCTGGGGTGGCAGGCCAGGGCTAGAACCCGCCATGCCTCCCCTGGCACATCATGAGCGGCTGGGCACAGGGAGAGCAAGTAGCAGCTCTGCCCCATGTCTGAGAGTCTTTGGTTCAGCATACCTGGGTCGGATTGAAAAAAAAAACCTGCTGCAGGGTGGGTGTCGATGATCCAGGCTGTGATAGTCTGGTCTTCTGGGTGGAGTTGTGACAAGAGGGAAGGGGGAAGTCCAGACGTGGAAAGTGGCAGCCCCCAAGGAGTAGGGGGTCGTCTGGCTTGTTGTGAGGCTCTGCTGGGGTGGCAGGCAAGGGCTAGAACCCACCATGCCTCCCAGGCGCCTCATGAGCAGCTGGGCACAGGGAGAGCAAGTAGCAGCTCTGCCCCATGTCTGAGAGTCTTTGGTTCAGCGTACCTGGTCCTTCCTGGGAAGCATCACTTGTATCACATGTCACTTGTCTTCCCATTTTTCATCCATTTCCTCAAGCAGGCATCAGTAAATCTCCATACATCCTGTGGAAAGCAAGTGTAGCCTAAGGGCATCTGCTCTCTCCAGGAACATGAAGAGACTCAAATCATTCCTTTAGGTCATGGGAATGAGATCTATAATTGTTACTGGTTTTCGGCATATCAAATACTACACAGGTAGCTTGCCAGGCTCTGCCATGTAGGTGGTATACTCTCAGTAGCAGGTTCTCATCTCATGCATTTACTGATGAACCTCAACTGGGAGAAATGGGCTTTTCTCTTGGGTGGAGTTCTGAGGAGCTGTGGAGTCCATATGTTGAGAATGACTGACCTCATGGTGTGGGGGTTCCTCTGACTACTTACTGTGCTCACTGGGATGATGGGCCACGGCTAGCACCTGCCTAGAACTTTTCTGAATATTCCATCTGTTTTTACCTCAGCATATAGTTCTTGGGGCAGGTTATAAATCTGCAGGATATTATCAATGCTATTGGTCAAGATGCAAGAACCATCAGCACACTTGCAAAAAGTCCTAACAGAAATTTACAATTATTTTGAGGACGGAATTAACTTATTCTTTTTCTTTAAATTATACTGGGATGGGACCAGAGCAATAGTGTAGCAGGTACTTTCCTTGCACATGGCCTTACATGTGACTGGCCTGGGTTCAATCCCTGGCATTCTATAGGTCTCTTGAGCCCTGCCAGAAGTGATACCTGAGCACAGAGCCAAGGGAACTCCTGACCACCACAGGCTGTGCCTCCCAAATCTAATAATAACAACAACAACAACAACAACAACAACAACTGTCGGGCGCTCCCGGGTCCCCGACAGTGCCGGAAGCGAAGTTCCCTTCTACCTCCGGGCCGGCGAGGAACGGATGAAAACTCAGGAATCCGATGCAGTTTTAAAAAAAGCTTTACTTATCACAGGTTCAGGCATACAAATCAGCAAAAGGAAAAGCCCAGTGCTTAGGATTCCAGGCTAGAACCCCAGCCACGTGTAGGCCAAGATGGCGACCACCACGTGTAAAGGAGAAAAAGCTTCCAAGGGGAATGAGCGCTCACAAGGAGAGATCCCACAAAGAAGAAGGCCAGGAGAGCGGGAACCGGCTAGTTTATATCCCTGTAACTCAGACCTTCCTCCCACTGTTATGGAAAGCAGGGAGGGTCCAATGCCCTTAGGTAATCCCTCCCTGCACCTCACCTAGGGCCTTTACTATGCTAATGTTTTGAGCAGAAATCTGCCTGGGAATGCCTTTGTAGTGTAGAGAAGGGGGTTTCTGAGATGGCATGTCTCTGTACCAAAGACTAATACTAATGCCAGTTAAATATTTCTCCAAGCCTTCACAAGTCTCTTCTACTTCATTGTAGTTTTATATTTTAGTTGCCTTTGAGTATATCAGGGAGCCATGCTTGTCTGCTTGGAAGCAAACAGCATTTCTCTCTGGTCTAATTACTTAGGGGTCCAGCGTGGCCAGGCTAATATACTGGTAAGATCTAGCTAGTCCCACGATGATTGTGGTAGCATGGGGAGAATATTTATACCAGCTAGTACAGCATACATGGTCGGATAAACTGCCACATTTAGACTACCCCCTTATCTACGGACTGATTTGCGGGAGGCACTCCAGAGCAGATGCAGCGGCCCTTAGGAGTCCTGCAACAAACAACAACAACAATAATAATAATATAATAATAATGACAAAAAATTCAACTAGGAAATAATTTCCTTATCTCTCATGAAAGCTGAGCAAAGCAGGGTCTGGTAATAGCTTGTGTAATGAATGAGCTGAATGATGAACTTTCAAAAAATATGGACACACTATGAACCTCAGAACTTAACTTTATTTGGGCAAAAGGTCTTTGCAGATATAATTTAGTTTTTAAAATGAGATTAACCTGAATTACTCAAATGAACCCATTTGAGTAATTTTGAACCCATTTGATATGCCAAAACAGTAACAATTACAGACCTCATTCCCATTACCTGAATGAATGGTTTGAAGCTCTTTGTGTTCTTGGAGGGAGCAGATGCCCTTGGGCTACACTAGCACACAACGGATATATGGAGATGTTACTGGTGCCTGCTCAAGCAAATTGATGAAAAATGGGAAGACAGTGACAAGTGACTCAAATTAACTCATAACCCAATGGAAAGAAAAGCCATGAGAAGAGAGACAAGAGATAAGAATGATACACCCTACCAAGAAAAAATAGGGAAAGTTAGATGTCATAAAATTTGAAAACTTTCAAAAATATAGAAGGCACATAGAGAGGCTCCAGTGACTGCTTTGGATAGGAAAGTAAAATTACTACTAAGATTACTCAATCTAAAGATTATTGAATTTCAGAAAGATAAAGTGAAGGTTGGGTTTTAGTAGTAGAGATCAGTTTTAGTCAGAGTTGAATCTGAACTTCCTTTGAAATTTTTAACCATATCAGACAATCTCTGACTTTTTGTCTTCCTTATCTTTCCCCCTGGGCTGGATTGAAAAAAAGAAACTGCCCATGGGGAAAGAGCACAGAGCTCTGAGCACAGAGCCAAGGGAAGTCCTGACCACCACAGGCTGTGCCTCCCAAATCAAATAATAATAATAATAGTAATCATAATAATAATAATGACAAAAATTCAACTAGGAAATAATTTCCCTTATCTCTCATGAAAGCTGAGCAAAGCAGGGTCTGGTAATAGCTCCACCAGACACTCTTCGGGACTCGAAGCTCCTCAGAGCTCCACCCAAGAGAAAAGCCCATTTCTCCCAGTTGAGGTTCATCAGTAAATGCATAAGATGAGAGCCTGCTACTGAGAGTATACCACCTACAAGGCAGAGCCTGGCAAGCTACTGTGTAGTATTTGATATGCCAAAAACCAGTAACAATTATAGATCTCATTCCCATGACCTGGAAGGAATGATTTGAGTCTCTTTGTGTTCCTGGAGAGAGCAGATGCCCTTAGGCTACACTTGCTTTCCACAGGATGTATGGAGATTTACTGATGCCTGCTCGAGGAAATGGATGAAAAATGGGAAGACAAGTGACATGTGATACAAGTGATACTTTTGGAAAATTATTGTGAGACTTAAAATGACATTTTTCTTATCATAAGTAACCTTATTTTTTTTTTCTTTTTTGGGTCCCACCAGCAATGCTCAGGGGTTACTCCTGCACTCAGGAATTACTCCTGGCAGTGTTTGGAGACCATATAGGATGCCGGAGATTGAACCCAGGTCGGCTGTGTGAAAGGCCTCTGTGCTACTACTGCTCTGGTCCCATAAGTAACCTTAATGTTAAGCCTATATTTATCATTAATAAGCCATGGAAAAGAGTTAACACAATGTAACATTTTAAGCCAGAAAGTATAAAGGTAAAAGCACTTCCTTAGCATGTGGCCTTGGCTGTGACCACGGCTAAAATCCTGCAATTGCATATGGCTCCCCAAACACAAAGCCAGGTATGGTTCCCAATGCCTGGTGTCTAAAATAAAAAATGAAAGGAAATAAAATTATAATGTTACACTTTATTATTATTATTATTATTATTATTATTATTATTTTATTTTGCTTTTTTGGGTCACACCCAGCGATGCTCAGGGTTACTCCTGGCTCTGCCCTCAGGAATCACTCCTGGCACTGGGAGGGAAGGTGAGTTCTAGCTCTGAACTGCATTGCAACAGAGCCTCACAAGAAGCCAGAGGAACCCCCACACCATGAGGGCATCCATTGTCAACACCCAGACTCTACAGTTCATCAGAGCTCCACCAAGAGAGAAGCAGATGCTTCCCCATTGCGTTTCATCAGTAAGTGCACAAGATGAGTCTACTACTGAGAGTGTACTACCCACACGGCAGGGGCTGATAAGCTATCTGTGTCATATTGAAATGCCAAAAACCAGTAACAATTAAAACCTCATTCCCATGACCTGAAGGAATGGTCTAAGGCTCTTTGTGTTCCTGGAGAGAGCGGATGCCCTTGGGCTACGCTAGCACGGTGACAGGACCTATGGAGATGTTACTGGTCCCAGCTCAAGCAAATTGATGAACAGGAAGACAAGGGATACAAGTGATAAAAGTGATGGGTATTGGGAGATAGTAGGAATATTTCAGATAGATACCCTTAGGCTTGTACTAGCCTTCCAGTCATCTACAGTTAAATTTTCTTTAATTAACTTTATTACATTTGAAATTCATTACATTTTAAATTCATAGCCCCTTAAAAAAACAAAGTATCAATTGCCACCTGCCCCTCGAGGTGTTGCAGGTGTGGCTGCTGTGCCCGGATGCATCGGCAGGTAGCAGCAGACAGGAAACAGGCTTGTCTACACCAGGGCTCTGCACCATGGGCACTGGTTGGTTGATGGTCTGGCGTAGAAAAAGACTGGGACCCCTGGGATGAACCCAGAACTATGACAGAACCTGGCAACCTACACGTGGTGTATTTTATATGCCAAAATCAGTAATGATAATGGATCTCATTCCCAACGAATGGAGATGTTACTGGCGCCCACTCGAGCAAATTGATGATCAATGGGAAGACAAGTGATACAGGTGAAGTGATACATTTTAAATTCATTAGGAATTTAGATGACACCTTTGGACATTTAGTATGTCCAAATGGTGTCTCTAAATTAATTTGTTTTATAACTTCCTGATTTTGTCACTATTTACTAATAGTACTTTGTTAATTTCAGGTGTTTCCCTGAGTCAGATAAATATTATATTTGTTTGTTTTTTATATTCAATCTTCTATTTATATTAGCACTTATATTTGTTCGAGTAACATACCATTTTTATTGTTGCCATTTAAAAGTATGACTTGATTGATAATATTGAGATGTTGGCCTTGATACTTAACCCTACTAAAATGCAAATGCTTTTGATTGTCCTATTCTTTTCATTTAAAACAATTTTTGTTAAATTAAGAAAAGCAACTGTTTTAGCTGTAATGTTGTAACTTCAAAGAGAAACTAATGGAGAAGTCACTTTTAAAAAGTTGTTAAGGGCCAGAGTGAAGTATAGCAAGTAGGGCTAGTGTTGCTTTCAGCTGACTTTGTTTCATCCCTGACACCCTAAATGGTCCCCCGTTCCCTCCAGGAGTGAAGCTGGAACACAGACCCAGGAGGAATCCTTGAGAACTGCCAGGTGTGGCCCAAAAACCATTACATGAAAAAGGAACAGTCATCAACTGTTGGTGGGAATGTTGACTGGTTCAACCTCTTTGGAAAACAAACTTGACACTTCTTAAAGGACTAAAACTTGAGTTTCCATAAGATCAAGGAATTTCATTTCTCACCATCTATCCTATGGCTCCCAAACACTATTTTGAAAAGAGCCCATTTATTCCCCTGTGTTTACTGCAGCACTGTCACAATAGTCAGTATCCAGAAATTGTGTGTGTGTTGTGTACATGTACATTCAGCACTAAGATTAAATCAAGCAATTTACTGCTTATGTGGATGCATTTGGAGATTATCATGCTGATTAAATTTAGTCAAAAGGAGAGGGCAGATACAAAATACTCTGTCTCAGATGTTGTAGATATAAAGAAACATAGTAAGGGAATAACAAACCAAAGTTAGCAGAACTGGAAATTGGTCTACAGAAATGATGTTACCAAAGGTGAATAGTAATCACTGAGAAGAGGGAAGTGGGCATTTTGGACATGAGTGTGTTGTTAGTATACTGCATGCATAAAATTATCATTAATGGTATTATAAAATATGATACTTCAATAAGATGGGTGGAAAAGTGTGAGGGAGTTAACAGGTTACTATTTTTATAGTGGAGGTATATTAGAATATTCAGGAATTATTTTTCATATTACAAATTGAATTTTTAGTTATGAAATAATAAATATCTAAGATTTAAAATGGATCTAAAAAGAATTCCCCAACCAAAGTTACCTTAAAATGAATATTAATATACAAATTTTTAAAATTCCATAATATAAAATTGAAACATTACAATTAAAACAATATAAATCATGTATTTATTAAAACAATGGGGAAAAATCAAATTTCAAACAAAAAAGAATATTGAGTAATAAGATGAAATAAATACATGAAGGGCTATCTTTTATTTTAAACCTCACCATACCAATATATAATAGGTAATCTGGACCTAAAATACTACCAAATGAATGCTACTTTAGTACATGGATACTAAAGACATTTCCCATTATTATGGGAGAATACTATATTGAATGCTTTGTAACTCTTATAGATTAAAATAAAATGCCTCATATTGCAAGAAGTAAAGTGGTATTTGCTATTTTATAAAATGAAAATTTTTCAAGAAATGGAAGTTACTGAGATATTATGCCTAATTGATATGATCTAATTATGAACATGTTTTATGAAGAAATAGAGATTTAACTTTTCATTAAGACCATTTTATATTGGCAGTCTACCTGTGTAATTGACTTGCATGAAGCATGAATAATGGCAACAAAATAAATTGTCTAATAGGTATAAAAGATAAAAAATTATAATAAAAGAAAAAATTATAGGATAAGCATTTCACCAACACGTTCCCTCAAAAACTCATTTCATTTTAATTTTACATCAAACAGTATAAAACAGACACAAACTTATTGTCACTTGTCACTTGTCTTCCCATTGTTCATCGATCTGCTAGAGCGGGTGCCAGTAATGTCTCCATTCATTGGAAATGAGGTCCACTATTGTTACTGTTTTTGGCATATCGAATACACCACAGGTGGCTTGCCAGGCTCTGCCATGGCTCTGGGCTCATCCCAGGGGTCCCAGTCTTTTTCTATGTCAGACCATTATCTAGTGTTTATTAGTTCGCTGTGTTACTTCAGGCATGAGTTTTCTAGGACAAAATATTGTAGTTACTGTTCTTTCTAAAAATCTAATGGTGAAGGGACACTGGAATGACATGGGCTGATAGTAGAGCAGGAGGGGTATTAGTCAATTCCCTTCACCCCATTTGGTCCCCAAAGCCTGCAGAAGTGATTACTGAGTACAGAGCCAGGAATCTGTGCACAGTAAATTCTGAGCACTGCTTATTATAGGCCAAAAATAAAAGCAATTCAAGTATTAAACAGGACGTATGGAGATGTTATTGGTGCCCGCTCCAGGAAATCAATGATCGGCAGGAAGACAAGTGATACAAGTGATATACCCAATAACATGAAAAATATATCATATTACACATATCATATAACATATCATACAACATATAAAAACAAGATCATGGGGCAGATTACTTGATAGGTGAAGTTTGGAAGCGCATGTGCAAATAATCTAAAAACCATTATTTATAAATAGCTTTATAGAAATGTGAAAATAAAGTTTCCCATTTTCTGGCACTATTATTGTTTCTGTATCTATTTTCAGTTTCTTGTAATTTGGAAGTATGGATAACTTTAAGTAGACCAGATCCATTTTCTAAGATACAGTGTCTGGGGCCCTGGCCAGCAGCTCCCCACGAATGAGGAAGATCTAGATCTTGCCAGACTTCATCCCTGTGATAAAGGAGAGGGATGGACTTGGGAGAAACTCTGCCTTGCCGCTGCTGAGAAAGGGAAGAAAGAAAGACACCAACGCAGCGGGGAGTTCTGGAGAGCAGTCCTAGTTTACTGAGCATGGCTTAGGCCTTTTATACATTTCTGGGTAAAGGGGATACTACAAAGCACAAATAGCATCCTGAGCCATTGCAACAAAGTACTCAGAAGGCCTGGCAGTTCTGTCCTGTACACACAGGTGTTGCTCTCTTGTGGGCTTAAGTAACCATTTAGGCATTAGGAAGTTTATTACCTTGAAAACAGCCCACTTCTGGGTCCCACACTTAGGGCCCTATGGTGGGGGAAAAATCAGGTCCCAAGACTAGCTGCTTAATGCCCAACAACACAGTACATTTTATTGTGCCTGTGGAATAACTTTATAAGCATCCATGAAAGATAATGATAAGAAATCCTGGGTCATATGAAGGAATAATTAATATTCTTATATTTAAATGCAAAATTAATATGATTCATATCAATGTAAAATAATGTTAATAAAATTACAGAATGGATGCATTAGGGGAGCTCATTTATTTTAATTATGGTTCTTGACATAGGTATGGTGGTTCAATATAATCTTTAGGTGGTTGAGTGGTTATTGATTTTATAATTATGTGAGGAAAGCTCAGGAATAGCAACAATTTTACTCATAATAAGGGTAGAAACCATGGGCATGCAACTTGTGTGGCAATTAATAGGGTTCCCAAATTCAATGCCAAAACATTAAATCAAATATGCTTTCCTTTGACTCTGTGTAGGAACACATATTTACTTTAATATTTTTGTATATGATTCATAAAATCATTTGTAATATTTGTAACTTCAAAGTAAAGATATTTTTAAATTGTGATAACATTAATATGTATTTTAGGCTTTTTTTCATTGTTGTTAGTTTGTTTCTTTGGACCATACCTGACCATGCTCAGGGGTTACTCCTTGTTTTGTACTCAGAAATCACTCCTGGCAGTATTCTGGGGACCGCATGGGATGCCAAATATTGAACCTGGGTCAGCCATGTATAAGGCAAGCACCTTATTGCCTGTACTGTCTCTCCACGACCAGGGTTGCCATTTTTTGTGAGTCTTCAAGTTTATGTTATTACAGAGCAATCAATAAGTAAGTACTCCTACACCACAATCTATCAGATTCTTGCCTTGATTCCCTTTCCCACTCCCTGTCTGGTAACCACAGCTCTGTAGTCTGAACATACAAGTTTGGGTTTGTTTTTTTTGTTTGTTTTAAAAAAATCATTGGGTTTTTTTATTTTGTTCACTGTTTCTCTAATCCCCATTTGTAAGAGAGATCATATGATATTTCTTTCTATCATTCTGATATTTTTCCCTTGAACATAACCAGTGCTCATTCACTCCATGCTGATGTGAAAGGCAAGATTGTATTTTTTCTTAAGGTTGAAAGATAGTCCATTCGGTATATGTAACACATTTTCACTGTCTTCTGTCACTGGTCAGTTAGATGCTTCCATAATTTAGACATAGGGTACAGTACTGCACTGATCATCTGTGCACATTTGTATTTCCAAATTTGTAATGTTTTTGTGTTCTTTGGACAGTGGAATTGCTGAACCATACAGTAGATTCATTTTTAATACCTGAGATTATCAAATCTATTTATGGTAGAGGCTAGAACAATTTATATTCCCACCAATCCCTTCCCTCAAAAACCCAATTCATTGAAATTTTACGTTAAACAGTATCAGATAGAAACATAAACTTATTTCTAGTGCTTATAAGTTTGTTGAGGGTTATTATTTCTTTACCTTTTTACTGCTCCCCAAAACCCCACTTCTTTAGTTTGCTTCTGTCAAATGTCAAGCCTTCTAACGTAGACCATCAATGGAATTTTGGTACTCTATTGATCTGTGTAAATATTTCAGTCCAAGATAATGCTCTTTTTGTTGTTTTTGTTGGTTTATCCACACCTAAGAGTGCTCAGGGCTTACGCCTGACTCTACACTCAAGGATCACTCCTGGCAGACTCAGCTGAACCCTATGGGATGCCAGAGATCAACACTTGGTCAACCGCATGCAAAGCAATGTCATACCTGATGTACTATTATTCTGACATTTATAATAATCTTGATTACTTTAGTTTAATTATAGTTGGAAGTTGAGAGAATAATGCCTCTATTCTTTTATCTAAGAATTGTTTTGGATATTGATGATTTTTCTGTGATTTCATATGAATTTCAGAAATGTTTGTTTTACTGCTTTCTTAAATTATGTCATTATGATCTTGATATGGTTGTTTACTTTTATATAGTACTGTGGTTAAGATCATCAGTTTTATTTTCTAATCATACTAATATATAAGCATGGGATATAAATCTTTGTATCTTCTATAAGTTAATTCTAGGTTTAATTTTCAACATACATGTCTATCATCTTCTTTGTTAACTTTATTCCCTGATCCTTAATTGTTTTAAATGTGATTTAAAATGAATTTTTCTTCTTTCTCTTCTATTTCATTGCTTATATGTATAACTACAAACATTATTGTATATTGTAGCCTTCCACTTTCTATATTAGTCAATTCTGGAATTTTAATGGAATATTTTGAAATCCTTATGAATAGTATGTAATCTGAAAAAGTGATAGTTTAATTATAAATGTCTTTTCTGGTTAGGTCCCTTTTTATATTTCTTGCCTTACTTTTTTTTGGCTAGGGCTTCCTGTACTGTGACACCTCTGTTCTGGTCTGTTAACAATAATTTTATAAGGTTTTGATGCTCATTAATTTGGTGCATATATGATGATAATTGTTAGGTTCTTTTGATTAATGAATCCCTTTATCATTATATGTCTTTCCCTATCTCTTGTTACTTTTTTTTAACTTAAAGTCGAAGTTCCCAAGTATATTTGTATTTCCTTTTTTGGAAAAAAAGAAATTACTCGGTATCCTCCTGGAAGTCTACATTATTTAATTACTCAAACAGAAAGTGCACCCCAATAAGCCCTGAGATTACTACTCCCTGGATTATTGCAGTTCCGTATTTGCCATATTTGTCACTTTGGAAAATCTGGTCTAATTATCTCTTAGTTAAGTATGTCTCTCCTTGTCTTATTAAAGCCAGAATTGATTAGTCTGATTGTATTTCAGCCTTTTATTTTGAGCCTATATTTATTTTTGGAGTTTAAATGTGTCCTACAGGTACCAGAATGTATATGACCCACTTTATCACTCTGTTTTTGATTATTGAGTTGAGCTTGTTCACTTTAAAACAATTTTTATCAATAATATCAGTAAAATTATCGATGTTAAAAACCATTTTTAGTATTTGAACATGAAATACCTTTTCATTTTGCAATGTATTGTGCAGATTATGCAACTCTCCTGACTGTTACCAAATATTATGTTCAAGATTCCTTTGTATAACTGGTATTAGTAATCTTTTAGCCTAAAACTTCAGGCTTCCATAAAAACCTGGATTACTTTTCTTCTCTTTTCCTATGCTTTAATTTTAAAAAAGTCAGCAAGGGGAAACTTGCATGTTTTTTTCACTCATAGCATGACTTTTGATTTTAAATTATATAAATAGTTTTCCTCCTCTTATAGCAAAGGCGAAAACTCTTTCCTTCCAGGGGTCATTTAGATATTTACTGCAAAAATTGTGGGTCATATGATACAGATATATGACAAGCAGCTGACATATTTCTGTCCCATCACTTACCAGAGACAGTCCACATGATTTATTGAGCTCTCTACACCGATGGGTTAGACGTTCCTTATCTGTTTTTTAGAGAACAAGAGAATGCTCTTGCTAGTTACTGCAATCCCTGTATTTTCTGCCACCAGCAGAAGACAAGTAATATAAATATTCTTGTATAGTTTGCCTAGTCTTAGTATTTTTTATGCTTTTTCTGTATAAGTATAACTCATAGGGTTTTTCCTTTCTTTTATTTTTGCTTTTATTTTGGTTTGCACCGGCAATGCTCAGGGATTTCTCCTGGCTCTGCACTCAGGAATTACTCCTGGCGGTGCTCGGGAGACCATAAGGGATGCCCACTATCGAACTGGGGCCGGCACAGACAGGCCAGGTGCAAGGCAAACGCCCTACCTGCTGGGCTATTGTTCAGGCCCCTCATAGGGTTTTTCTTAATCATTTAAAAATAAGCTTGACATTTTATCCCTGAACGCTTCAGTGTTATCTCTTAAAAGTGTTTTCCTGGGGCCAGCGCCCAATAGCACAGCGGTTAGGACTTTTGCTTTGCACGCAGCCGACCTGGGTTCAGATCCCATATGGTCCCCCCAGCACCGCCAGCAGTAATTTCTGTGTAAAAAGCCAGGAGTGACCCCTGAGCATCGCTGGGTGTGACCCAAAAAAAAAAAAAAAAGTGTTTTCTTACAAACTCTACCACCTAATATATGTATCTTTAACTCTTTTTTAATTGTATAGCTGTGAGATCGACCATTACAAAGCTGTTCATGATTGTATACAGCGTTCCAACACTCATCCCTCCATCAGTGCACATTTTCTAGCACCAGTGTTCCCAGTTTCTCCCTCATGACCCCCCAACCTGCCTCTATGGAAGGCACTTTTCCTTTCCCTTTTTCTTCTCTCTTTTTCTTCTCTCTCTTTCTGTCTCTGTCTCTCTGTCTCTCTCTTTCTTTCCTTATTGTGGATCTCAACACAGACAATGAGAGGTTATCATGTGCAGATTTTTACTTACTTTCAACACTCAGTTCCAGTCCAGCGTGACCATGTGACAATTTCCAACTATTTCTGCCATGCTGATCTCTTCTCTATTTTAGCTAAACTCTGCCAACCCCACACTTGTTATCTTTATACAGTACTGTTGTATCCTTTTCTTCCAATTCAAAATTGTTCCTAATTATTTTTCAAAAACCCAATATCTGTACATCCGAGCATCACCAGGCATGTCCCTTAGCCCCACTCATTACAGGTTCCAGACACGTACTAATGGTCCTGATGCATCACCAGAGGTGACCTTGTGCCCATTGCTGCCCCTCACCCCCAGGGCAGGACTACTGGGTGTGGCTTGGTAAAAAAAAAGGTATCTAGTATCTTATTCAGAATCTTGAATACTCGGTTTCCATGTCTTTAACCCAGTAAATTTATCTATATTTTCCACTTTTCCTCCAGAAGATTTAAAGCTTAACCAAAGTAGGCATTTCGGTGGGTCATTCTTTGATAATTTGAAGAGACTGAATGATATAGGATAAAAAGGTAGAGCTGTTTAAAGAGACATAGGTGTGTAAATTCACCTCTAATATTTATTTCTGTAATATTATATTTTGTCTTTGTATTCTCTGTTTCCATCTCCTTTTATCTCAAATATACTCATATCAGCTACATAAAAGCAGTTATAGAGGTAAAATGACAACTGTTACTATCTGATATATGAATCATACTCCATAAATATCACCTATTTTCATTCTTCCATCAGTTATTCCTCATAGTGAATTTTTGTAATTCTTTTATTTTCTCACCTCAGAATGATGTCTCTGACTACTGCCAAAATGCTGTGGTTAACTAGTGTACATTAGAAAATTGAAGAACGTAGGACCAGAGAGATAGTACTTGAGGGACTCTGCCTTCGAGCAGGGACTGAAGGGTAAAACTTAATTAAATGAATCTTTTGGAAATAACTGAAGGGTCATGGAGCACTTTACTAGTTGAGCAAATAAAAGCAAAGGAATCATGCTTTGATTGTGACATTTTTGACATAGTGACTATTTAGAAATGTGGACAATAGAATGGAAGACAAAAATCAGATACAATGAAGGATTCTTGTGACACTGAACTCAATGCCTTATTTTTAGTTTCCAAAGTTTTTTAGCCAATGGATTATGTGGCTCTGTTGTGGTTCATGCAGCTGGTAATAATAGTCTTATGCCAGAATATTTAGCCTTCTGTTTACATTTTTATTTATTGAGTTTACTTTTAAGGTAGTTTTAGGTTCACAGCAAAATTTAGGGCAAGGTGTGTTTAGATTTCCCTGGCTCACAAATGCACAGACTTTTCCATTTTCAGTCCCTCGACTCCTCCATCCTGATCCTAAGAAAGATCAGGATATTTCTTAACATTGACGAGTCTGTGCTGACACATCATAGTCACTCTAGAGCTCACAGTTCAATTTGGGTTTATTTTCAGTGTGTCATCCCCTGGTTGATGGTCTGACATAGAAAAAGACTGGGCCCCCTCCCTACCCTCCCACCCCGGGGATGACCCAGAGCCACAGCAGAGCCTGGCAAGCTACTCGTGGTGTATTTGACATGACAAAAACAGTAACAATAATGGACTTCATTCCCAACGAATGGAAACTTTACTGGTGCCCGCTGGAGCAAATCTATGACCAACAGAAAGACAAGTGACAAGTGACATTTCCTGGCCTAGAGAGGTGTATAATGACATGTAACCATCATTTTTATTGCTCTAATCATCTTGTGTTCTACCTTTCCTTTCCTACGTGCCAAATGTACTTTTTAACCTATCATAAATATGTACAAATTTATTATCCAGTCCTCTAAGAACCTTGTTAAGTCTTACACAATTTTAAGATAGATCAGGAAATTACCGTATAGACAGATTGTTTTGTTTATGATTAATCTAAAAGAAAACCCAGATTTCTTCTTTTTCCAAAATGTTTCATCCTATGTATAATCTATCAGCTAATAGATAATGTTTAGTAATTGTTAATTCATTTCCTTTAAATATACACATTCTTTTAAAAAATTTTTAAAGTCAGCTGTGAATGAATAGGCAAATCACTGTACCTTATTTAATAAAAAGTCAACAAAAAGTCAATAAAAAGAAAAATAGTCAAGATTACTTGGATGAGAAAAATAATTTGGGGGCCAGAAAGACAGTACATAGAGTAGCTTGTTTGCTTGCAGCCAACCTCAGTTATACTTTGGCATTGCATATGGTGCCCCAAACATGATGGGCAGTGATCCATGAGTACAGAGCTGGGAATAGCCCATGAACACTGCCAGGTGTGACCCAGCATCCACCCTCCCTTATTTCTTTGGAAAGACATCCACGGTTGTTGGAGAGAGGGAAGAGATGCTCTCACTTAGTATTCACTTGCAGCAATCAGATTTTCCTTAGTCAGAAAGGGGTTGAGATCTGCCAAATGCTTGGGAATGTATTCAAATTACTGCATAAGTACAGTGGAAAAATAGAGTTAATTTAATTCAAGAATATCTGCACTTTTCTTCCAGAGTTTGCCTTTCTGTGGTTCTTTTTCCCACTTTTATGATTTCCCTTTAAACATTATTTATTTTTAAAATTAATTAAAATTAATTATATTTGACCAGCCTATCAAAGCCTGGCTCGCGCGTATGCAAGTGGCCATGAGATTCAGCGCTAAATGCTGGATTTTGAGATGACTACAAGAGTATGCTACCCGCACGGCAGAGCCTGGCAAGCTACCTGTGTCGTATTTGATATGCCAAATACCAGTAACAATTATAGACCTCATTCCCATGACCTGATGGAATGGTTTGAGGCTCTTTATGTTCCTGGAGCAAGCAGGTGCCCTTGGGCTCTACTTGCATGAGACAGGTCATATGGAGATGTTACTGGTGCCCGCTCAAGCAAATCAATGATGAACAGGAAGACAGTGACAGTGACCTCAGAATGATACCTATAGGTAAGAAAAGTTATTTTCTATCTTAAGAGCCTGTATGTCTTGATCATTTTCCAGACTGTTGTGAATAAATTTTATGATATTTCAAGTATACTGATACAAATTTTAATTTAAAGATCATATAAGGCCATATAAGGTCTTTTTTTTTTTTTTTTTGGTTTTTGGGGCAGGCGCCCTTCAGAGGAGAGTATTTATTTCAAGCCCAGGGAATGCTTGAGCCTAAGACACAGGTATACCCGGCAGAGCAGAAACCAGCTTTCCCGTTGCACGCGGCCGCCGAATTTACCTCCAAATTACCACAAATATTCTACCCACCCCTCTGAGAGAGCCCCACAAAGTAATGAGAATATAGTGCCCGCATGGCAGAGCCTGGCAAGCTGTCCGATGCATGTTCGATATGCCAAATCCAGTAACAAAAATTGTTTTTTTTTCCTGACCCCGAAAGAGCCCTTAATACAGCAGCAGTAAGAAAGGCAAACAAGCAGTGCCTGATAAAATTTCACGGCTGTCCTAGGCTGCCAAAACGAAGAAGGACTAAAATGACTGTCTGTACTTTCAATGCACGTACACTGGCATCGGAAGCATATATTGAGGATCTGATGCTGCAAGCAAGAAAGATCAAGTACAACATCATTGGTCTGACTGAGACGAGGAGGCGCCAGTCGCATCATGCTGTATTTGACACCGGAGAAGAATTGTTCCTTGGAACATGTGATGAAAGAGGCGTCGGTGGCGTTGGTGTCCTTGTCAACACGAACATGGCTGTCAACATTGATTCATTTAAATGCCTAACAAACCGAATAGGACGATTACACTTGAGGAGATGTGGCCCACTGCCAGCAATTTCTATCTTCATTGTCTATGCACCAACATCCACATACAAAGAAGATGAAATAGAGAAATTCTACATGAATTGGAGGAGTTCTATAAAAAAGATCACACCTTCTACAAGATCATAGTCGGTGATTTTAATGCCAAGATAGGACCGAGAATATCGGCTGAAGAACTCTACATCGGGACCCATGGCCTAGAATGGAACGAACAGGGTGAGAGACTATCTGAGTTCATCATGTCCACCAAGACTATTCATGGGAACTCACAGTTTCAGAAGGCTGAAGTGAAACGTTGGACATGGGAATCTCCTGGCAGACAGTTCCACAAATGAAATTGACCACATCATCTTCAATCGACGGTTTTGTCTGACCGATGTTGCTGTCGTCCCCAAATTCCAGACAGGATCTGACCACCGTCTCCTTCGTGCAAAAATTCTACTTCCCGCAATGGGAGAAAAAGCTGCAAAGTTTAAGAAGAGAACTCCCAGAACGACCACCAACTGGGAACTCTTTGGAACCATTGTGGCAACATGGGAAGATACCATCATTGATGACATCGATGAAGAATACAACCGACTGGTTCAGCACCTCCATGATTGTGCAAAGAATGCCGAGAGAGAGAAAGACACAAAAGGACGCTTTGTCTTCAGAAACTCTTGAGCTCATTCGCCAACGTGGCAAGGCGCGAGCCTCAGGAGACCAAATGCTAACGTCCAAGCTTGCTAAACAGTGCAGAGAAGCGATAAAAGCAGACCCTCAAAGACAGAAGAGCAGAAATACTGGAAGATTTAGCAGAAGCCAGGAAAAGTATTCGCACTGCCCGCCTGTCCTTCGCCAACTATAAGACCAAGATGACTGCCCTCCGACGCCCTGATGGATCTATCACATCTTCCAGAAAGGCAATGGAGAAGATTATCCAGGACTTCTACTCAAACTCTTTAATAGCCACATCCACCTGCCCACATACCAAATACCACAGGATGGATATGTCATTCCCAACGTTCTCCCTTCTGAAATCCGACATGCCATCTCGTCGGTAAAGAAGGGAACAGCACCAGGCCCAGACAAAATCATACCCGAACATCTGAAGAATCTGCCGTCGGTACTCATCAATACACTAGCTCGGCTCTTCACATGCTACCTGTCCGAATGCAAGGTGCCCTCCCAATGGAAAACCAGCAGGACAGTTATACTGTTAAAGAAGGGAGACATTCACGACATTGGCAACTATCGCCCCATCTGCCTGTTGTCTGTCATCTACAAGCTGTTTACACAAGTCATCCTGAACAGGATTATCAGAACACTAGATGAAGGACAACCATGCGAGCAAGCAGGTTTCCGGAAAGGATTCAGCACAATCGACCATATCCACACAGTAACCAAGCTCATTGAGGTTTGTAGGGAGTACAAGATGCCACTCTGTCTCACGTTCATTGATTTACAGAAAGCCTTTGATTCTGTGGAGACTGAAGCAGTCATCGAAGCCCTAGTCAAACAGGGTGCTCAAACACAATACATCAAGATCCTTCATGAGATGTATTACGGATTCACCACCAGGATCTCACCATTCTACAAAGAAGTGACCATTGATATCAAAAGAGGGGTTCGACAGTGTGATACCATCTCACCAAAATTCTTCAGTGCCACCCTCGAGAACATCATGAGACAATTAGAATGGGAAGGAATGGGAGTGAAGATAGATGGTCGGCAACTACACCACCTCCGCTCGCTGATGACATCGTTCTAATAACACCAAACATTAGCCAAGCGGCACAAATGCTGGCTGACTTTGACCGAGAATGTGGAAAGGTAGGTCTACAGCTGAATCTGAAGAAAACTATGTTCATGAGAAATGAACTAGTTCCAGAGGCCCCATTCACTCTCAATGGAACAAACATCTCTGAATGCAGCAGTTATGTGTACCTAGTCGAGAAGTCAACATGATAAACGACCTAAAACCTGAGCTGCGCAGGAGGAAGAGAGCGGCATGGAATGCCTTCAAAGGCATCGAAGAAATAGCTAAAAAGGACAAAGAACCTCCGGCTCCGGGCACATCTCTTCGACTCCACCGTTCTCCCTGCATTAACATATGCCTCAGATACCTGGGCCCTACGAAAGCAGGATGAGAATGCTATTCGGGTCTCCCAGAGAGGCATCGAAAGAGCTATGCTTGGAATATCACGTCTCACTCAAGTGAGAGAATGAATCCGGAGTTCTGACCTCCGTCGCTATTCCAGAATCAGGGATGCTGTCTCGTTTGCCAAGGCATCGAAAATCAGATGGGCTGGACATGTAATGCGATTTGGAGACAACCGCTGGACTAGAGCCCTTACCGACTGGATCCCACGGGATGTCAAAAGATCACGTGGCCGCCCACCTACAAGATGGTCAGACTTCCTTGTTAAGACACTGAAGGAACGGTTTGAGGCTCTTCATATTCCTGAATCAACCAGATGCCATTGGGCTACATTGGCACGTGATAGGGTCCAATGGAAATGTTACTGGCGCCCGCTCGAGCAAATCGATGAATAACGGGATTCAAGTGATCAAGTGATCAAGTGCTTTTTGTGTCACACCCGGCGATGCTCAGGGGTTACTCCTGGCTCTGCACTCAGGAATTACCCCTGGCGGTGCTCGGGAACCATGTGGGATGCGCGGGATCGAACCCGTGCCAGCATGGGCCGGGTGCGTGCAAGGCAAAAGCTCTACCTGCTGGGCTATCATTCCGGCTCCTATAAGGTCATATTTTTTAAAATATAGTACCCATAAATAAGGAAAACATCAAAGCCTGGTAAAGGGACTTTATGTTTAAATTAACAGCTCATGCCCTTATTTATAGCATGCAAAGATTCTAGAAAAGCATGAACGTCTCAGCCTCAATGATCCTATTATTGTTCTAGATTTTAAAAAATTGTGAGATTCAGCCGATATGTTAGTGACCATTAGCGTAGGACTTGTCTCTTTTCTCAAGCCTCTCTTCTTGTTTTGTCAAGCTGGTGCTGTAGTTTTAGAAAAGTGAAAAGAGACCATCAAAAATGTTATATAAGCACCAGGGATTCACATTTCAGTTTTCCTTTTAGAAGAGTTTGACTTCTAAAATCTATTTTTTCATGTTTTGTTATTCTAGGACTATTCCTTGAGGAGAAGGAGAATGTAGGAAAGAATTGAGTGCTTTATAATTGGAAATTTATAGATTGTTCTTTAATTATAAATTTTCTGAACTATTGAGGGAAGTTCCATCTTGTATACAAAGGGAAATAAAAGTGAATGAATAGTTTCTCCATGATAGAATTTTAATTAATGCAAGCCATTGAACTAAAGCTATTTTCTATTTGAAAGCATATATTGGAAAAAATACTTTTAAATTAAACCCAGGAGGTCAGTTTGATTTGTTAGCATTTTTTTCTTATTCTTATGTAGATAGTAAAATATCAATATTATTATGTTGGCAATATATTTTTTGGTTTCATAGTATTGTTTATCAAATGTAGTCATTGCATAAAAGCTTGAGAGAAACCTGTGCTAAATAGTTTTTCTTTATTTTGACACAGACACTATCCTTGTCTTTGTTTCTTGATTTACTAGGAAATGCTTAAAACATTATACATTATATCCTAATGAACATAGGATCCTTTACTCAATATTACGATCAGAAAATTATTTTTGATACCTGATGGGTTCACTTCATGGATGAAACGTCATTATCTTAAGGATTTAAAGATTCTCTCTCTCTATGTATCTCTCTATCTATGTCTCTCTGAGTCTCTCTCTCTTGTTCTCGTAGGCACTGCTGAGTATGGCTCCTATTTTTAAAATAGAGAACAATAACAACATTCAAGGTGGTTGCTTCATATTTATTCTTAGTCACAATCATATATACCATCCAAGAACTAGCTACTTCTTTTTCATCATCATAGATTAGTTCACCTGTTTTTAATTTTTAATAAAGTGAATAATACAGTAACTAGTCACTTGTTTCTGTCCTTTGTTATTTTTTAATGAATGTGATATTAATGCTATTATACATAGACATCTTTCCTTTTATATTCCTTTCTAATTTGGGGGCCACCCCTGATGGTGCTCAAGGCTTACTCTGGCCATGTACTCAGTTCTCACTAGGTGAGGCATGGGGGTTGGGGGGACATAAGGAATGGCAAGGCTCAAACTCAGGTCAGCTGTGTGCAAGGAAAACACCTTCTCTACTACACTCTCTCTAGTCTATGAATATTGCTTTTTAATAAGTATAATTTATTTATCCACTCTTGGTGATGGACATGTGCATAAATTCAACTTTTACTGTTAGAAATTAGTCTATTTAACCATTTCTGTACATGTATTTATTTGATGGATTGATAGTGTTCACTTGTCATTTAAGTAGGGGGTTATCTGGGAATACAATTTCTGTGTATACACACCAGCCAATTTATGCAAACTTAACTTTAGAGAATAGATTGTTTCCCAAAGGATATTTTTTAAATTTAAAATCACACCAGTATTATTTTTATTTTTCAGACCATTGACATCATTTTTGGCTTTAATTTTTTTAAATTTTAGTCATTCTGGAGGTATATAGTGATTTGTTTTATCTAAGGATATTTTAATTTACAATTCTCTGATAAGTTATCATGGTGACCATCTTTTCTGTCTTGATTTCTGTTCATTGACAGTTTCAGTATCTGCATTTGTGAGCTTCCTTTGAAGTTTCTTATCTAAATTTTTTTCTTTAGTATTGATTTGTAGTTCAATTCAATTTTCTTTAGTATTGTTTTGTACATTTATGCATATAGAATCTTCATTTTGTCTTTAACTTCTCCCAGGACATCTTATCTTTTTGTTATGAAATTGTGTCTTACTGAAAATTCCCATAATACTATAAGGGATATTTGCCAGTATTTGACACTAAGATCTTATATAAAATATGAACTTATAATTTCTTTTGAAAATATAAGGTAGCACCTACAATATTACACTTGAGATGTTATGTACCTGTGATTCTACGATACCTGTCTATATATATGGTTTTGTTATGGTCCCTGGTGTTGCTTACTCACACAGAATTTAAGCATTTTATGACTCATCTAATAAAAGCATCCAGTGTGGAATCCTGTTTTAATATCTTCTTTGTTTTAACAGTCTGTCTTGTAATCAGATCTCTTTTTATCCTAGATAGGATAAATCAGTTTAACAAAAGTCACTTAAAATGCAAAATATTTAGCCACCAAATAACAAATTTTTCAGTGTTATTGTTTAGTTTTCACAATAATTTTTAAGATTCAATATATAAAGCAGATAATTTAGAATGATAAACTATGTCTAATTAACTAGCTCTTAAATAATTAAGGAATTGTTTTAAATTGAATATAAGAACTAATGTAATTTGACCAAATATTTCTTAGGATGCAGATTCAAGAAATTGCAACTTCAAATAAAAAAAAATTATCCACTATTAGGCACATACAAATGCATACAACTGTCACAAAAATAATTTAACTGTGCTATTGGTAAGTTAAAATATAAAATAATAATTTACTTATCAAATATTGATTAAATATTTCAGCAATGGCAAGGTGTTACTTTAGGTTTTTTGTATTGAAGTGGAGTACAATCATAAAATTTTCTGCTTTTGTTCATCAGCTTAGAAATAATTAGTACATAAGTATATAAGAACATATTAAGATATCTTAGAGTTAAAAAGATAAAACACATAAATAAATAAAATAAAGTGCCAAAACTAGACTCCCTTAGTAACCAAAAGTTGTGGTATTAGTAGAATAGGTGACTACATCAATAGGACAGAACAGAGTCTGAAATAGAGGCCCCAAAATATGAATCAAAGATACGCTAATTGAAAAAATGCTGTCTTTTCAGTCACAGGTACTGAAACAACAGGACATGAGAAAGAGTGAATGCAAGCACAAACTTTGCATCTTCCAGAAAAAATTAATACAGGATAGATCATGGAAACACATATAATGTTCAAAAGCATAAAACTCTTAGGAGATAGCACAAAGCAAAATCTCAGTCATTTTATTTATGGTGGTGATTTTCAGGCACAAACTGAAAACACACTCCATGAAAGGAAAACTTATTAATTATACTGTATTTAAAACAAAGCAAACCAAAACAAACAAAACTTCTTTTCTATAACAGAAATGCTGAACAAAAAAAGATAAGTCATGTAATGGGAGAAAATATTGCAAAAATACATATCAGATAAACATACTCTGAAGAAAATATTACAAATATCCATATCAGATAAACATACTTTGAAAAGATATCCAAATAACAGACAATTTTAGCAATAAGTAAACTAATATCCCAATTAAAAAATGGAACCATATGAACAAAGTACCTCACCAAAGAAGGTATGCAGATGGAACATAAGCATATGAAAAGAGACCAACCATATGTGACAAGGAATTACAAATTCAAAGCATAATGAGAAATCATACATTTTAACTAAAATCTAAAAACACTCACAATACAAAATGCTGATAAGGATTTATAATAAAAGAATGAAGCATTCTTTGTTGGTGGGAATACTAGATGGCACAGACATTCTGGAATTCGACTTGGCAGTTTGTTACAAAACTTAATGTAGATTCAGAAATTACATTTCTTGATATCTATTCAAATGAAGTGGAAACATGTATATACAAAAACCTGCTCATTAATGTTTACAGTAACTTTATTCATAATTGCCAGAGCTTGGAAGCTATTGCTAAGTCTTCAGCATGTAAACTGGTACACCAAATGAAGTACGTCATATAAAGTTAATTAGTTTACTGCAGCTGCTGAAACGAGTACCACAAATTGTGTTGCTTCAACAAAGAAATTAATCATTCCATGGTCCAGGAGGTCAGGAGTCTAAAACTGAAGTGTTAGCAGGACTTGTTCCTTCTTAGGCCTATGAGAGAAAAACTGATCCTTCTCTTTCTCCTAGTTGGTGCTTAACTAATAATATTTTGCCTTCCTTGGCTTACAGCAGCTTGACGGACCTTCCCTTCAGCATCTTCCTGGTATCTCTCCTTTGTGTTCAAATCTTTCTTTTGATAGGGACAATGATGTTGGAAAGTAATGTTTCATTCACAGGGAGTCCTGAATATTTTGGTTGGGGAGTTAGGTCAAGGGGAGTTTCACACATAACGTAAAGGAATCCATAACATAAAAGAATACTATATACAAATTTCATTATTCCAATAAAAATAAAGCATTTAAAGGCACATGTGTTGTCAAGTGATAGAAGTCAATTAGCAGACTGCTAGATGAGAGACCAGAATTAAAGGGATGCACACTGTGCCATTCCAAATGAATCCTTCAAAGGGTAAAATCAGGGAAGCAGTGAAAGTATCAGTAATTGCTAAGTATTTCATATCGAGTAGTAGAAGAGAGGAATAAAACAAAGGTGTTTTTCAAAGAACTGAAACTATCCTGCTTAATACTATAATGGTAGATACATATTTTACATTTGTCCAAACCCATAGATTCTATAACACAGAAAATGGAACCATAAGGTAAACTATGGAACTTAGCTAATAGTTAATTACCTTATATTATTTCAATATTCACTCATCAACTTTAAGGACTATTCCACATAAAAGGTGTTATTAATAATAGAAAGTATTTGGAGGATGATGTGATGGTAAGGAAATAAATAAATGCTGTAATTTTGGCTCAACTTTTCTTTAAACCTAAATCTTATTTTAAAAAGGGTTTTTAACAGCCTTTTTATAAGGACAATTATGTTGGATTTGGATTCAATAATGCTGGATCTTTCTTATGAAAAGAAAGATTTGAACTGCGAGAGAGAGGGAGAGAGAGAGATAGTTCAATGGGCTACAGTGCATATTTTCATGCAGGAGGCCTTGGTTCATCACTTATGGTTCCCTCTGCCATGACCAGAGTGATCCCTGATCAATGAATGAACCATGAGTAGCCTTGTACACCTCCAGGTGTGACCCCAGAACCAAATTAAAAAAATAAGTCTATTTATTTACTTTAAACATATAAAATTTCCTGCAGTACAGAGGACCCAGATAACTATAGTAGTGCTCACGGTCAGAAGGAGCTTTCTTAACAAACATCTTCAAAATGACCTTAAAGCAGAAAACTGCTTTTCTTGGGAAACTCATATAAGAATATGCTCATTAGATGAACACCTGGAACAAAGGCTTACCAGTAAGTAACATTTTTGAGAAAGGATGAATGCCTGAAAAAACCACCAGGAACAGAGAGAGAAGGAAACTCACTAGAAGTCAGTAGGCAGAGATTTGAGTATGCAGGATTTTTTTTTTAAATGACATTGTATTTCGTTCTGAGTATATTGTATCATTAAATCACTTACTAGGGAATTATTACGCATGATCTGTCTTAAAATATTACTTTGTTATATATAATTCATTGTACTGATGATAAATTTGGAGGTAGAGAGGGTAGTTAGGATGTTATTGCAATGGTTTAAGCAGGAGACAATGATAATTTGTACTAAGGTTGGGCAGTGAATATTTAAAGGGGATTAATTCTGGGTGTGTTGATAAAGATAATGAACTTCCACTATGTCCATAAGCTAGACAGAGCCATTAACCTGGAAATAGGTGGACTGTCAACTTGGATATAGAATGAAATGCATTTCCTCTGCCTTTTGCACCCCTTTCTATAGTATAAAATCTGTCAGCTCAAACATTGCTTTAAGTGAATGGGAGCTGTAAAATTGCTCCCTGATGCTAGCTTTTCATGTTTGTTGTAGTACAATTAGGCTCATGTCTAAAATACATTTATTGTGGGTTTACTATGTTTACTTACCCTTTTTTTCTGAAAGTTTTTAAATATTGGAGTTGGAAAAATATATATTCCTTAGAAAACCAAGAAGGGATGTTAACTAGATTTATTGTAGTGATTATTTTTCAATATATACCAATACTGCAACATTTGTGCACCTGGAACCAATATAATATGTTAATTATACTTTCATAAAACTTCCACTTTACTTCTTTTAAGTTTCACATTGTTGTATATCCATTGATTCATTTGTATAGAATATAGTCAATGCTTAATCACTCTGAATATAGTGAACATTGTTAAAATATGTATTTAAAAGAAAATTTTAAAAGTTTTAACAGAATGGAGAAAGGTGTGTTTGTCATTGCTCTATAGCTTTCTAAAAAGGGCTGTGTAGGTAGCTTGTATAGATAACGTGCATAGATAGCTATAAAATACAACCAAGTCCTATATGAGTGAATCATTTTGTCTGTTTCAGTCATCTTGATTTGAAGTTACCAAGGACTTGGCATTTTTTATCACATATTATAAGACACTTTCTAGACGATGAACATTTGAAAAACCTTGAAAGCAATGTCTAAAACATTCAAAGTAAGATCTAGATCTATGCGGTTGTTTATTTTTACTTTGGGAGCCCCATCTCGCAGTGCTCAGGGCTTGCTACTAGTTCTGTGCTCAGGGATCCTCCTGGTAGTACTTTGGGACCAACCATAGACTGGGCAGGGGCCTGAATCCCGCCAGTCCTGTTTCAGGCAAGAGCCCTACCCACTGTACCATTTCTCTGACCCTCTGTGTGTTAATAAAACTGTAAAGAAAAAAAAAAGCTGTTAATGTAAACAAAAGTAGTTTATTGGGTCATTAGGAAGAGTTATGAGAGTGGGAATGTTTTTTCCTTAGGTTTCTATTAGTTGCCTGAATTGGAAACATTAAATGCCCAATTTCTTTGCCCTCTAGTCATTTGTGACGGCTCCTCCTAGTCAGCCAGGGAGCACACGGGGCCTGGTGGGAGGCAGAAGTGGAGAAAACGAAATGGGCCAGAAATGCGCCCACCAGGTTTCTCCTTTCATTGAACTTCCAGGCTGGGGAAAGGGGAGCCGCCTGTCTCCGTGTCCCCCCACATACACGCGGCAGGCGGGCGAGGGGCTTTGCAGAACCCCCTGAGGTGTACCAGGGAAGGCAAGAAGCGCGCCCAGCCCGCGGGCTACCGCAGGACCTTCCTCTGGGTCGGGTCAGAGACTTCCATTCTCCGCACAGTTTGCTCTCCGGTGACTCTGTAGGGCGAAGGACACGAAGTGGGTGAACACACACGTCTGGCGGGATGGTAAAGACAAACACGCGAGACACCGAGTCCGAGGACCAGCTTCCTCAAGGTGAAAGCGGTGCTGAAGTGAAATTTTTGAAACCCGGCCCCTGACCGCGAGTCTCTCCACCGGCGCGGACGCCGTTTTTCCTTTCTTTTCCGGAGACAAGTTTTCTAGCTGAAACTTAGCCGCACTCTCAGCGCAGCCATCTCCTCGGCGCCGTCGGTCACTGCGCAGCCGGCGGGGAGCACCCGCCGCCGCCGCCTCCCGCCGGCCCTCCAGGTGCGGTGGGAAGCCGGACCGCGAGCCGGTCTCCAGTGGAGGGCTGCCGCTCCTCTCCTGCCGACGCTCTGCTCTCCGACACCCCCCAAAGTTGCTCCCCGACCCGGCCGAGGCACCCGGGGTCCCGCGCACGCGTGGGCCGAGAGGCCGGTGCGGAGCTGCCCCTCGGCCCCGCCAGCCACCGAGCGCCGCTGCGGCCGCCCGGCGCATCCCGGGGCCGGAGCTCGCCGCACTCCCACTCCTAGCTGGTGGCGTCGCCCCCAAGTCCGCGTCCTCACCCTCCCCCGCCCGCCGCTTCCCGGTGCCCACCCCGCCGCTGCAGCGCGGCCAGCGAGTTGTCGCTCCCAGGACTCCCCGCCACTGGCCCAGAACGCGCAGCTGCTTCCTCCTCCGCCGCGGCTGCACATTTCCCGGCGTCTCTACCGCGGACGCCAGGTCCGGCGAGCGGGACGCACGGCCGGGAACTCCCGGCTCGGCAACGGCTGCTAAGGAGGGGCAGGAGCCAAGGGGCGGGGCAGGGACCCCCCCTCCTCTTCCCCCGCCCGGAGTCCCTAGCCGGCCCCTGAAGTTGTCCTTAAAATAATCCGAATAAATCCTCTGAGAGCGAACGAGCGAGCAGCCACCTCGTCAGAGCAGCATGTGGACTGGCTCCCCCGGCTCCCCCCAAGTGCTCTGTGGCTGCCGCGGTCACAGTCGCCTCCGCCTCTGTCAGAGCAGCCGCCAGCGGCTGCGGGAGCCCCGCGCGGGCAGAGGAGCGGGGACGCGCGACCAACGCGTCCTCTGCTGACTGCTGGCCACTTCTTCTCGGGAGGTGGCAGTCACGGGTGCTGCTGAGAAGCCAGCCCGCATTTCCACCACCGGTCGCCTGGTGAAGGAGTTGAGACTCTCCGCGTTCCGCCCCGACCCACATGGCTTGTTACCTGGTCATCAGTTCGAGACATCTCAGCAATGGGCACTACCGTGGCATTAAAGGAGTCTTCAGGGGCCCCCTCTGCAAGAACGGATCTCCTTCTCCGGTAACCTGCACACACCCCCCACGCGCGCACACACCCCACTCGCGCACACACACCCCACACGCGCGCAGACACAGGGTCAACAGCAGTAGAAAGCGGGAGAGTTGCTGTCCTGGTGCAAATGAATGGGGGTTGGGGGCTGGCGGAGAACTGTAGATCTATTGTGTATGTTAATACAATTTTAGGACAGACTGGTAGTTAGCGAGGGTGTGTTGTGTGTGTGTGTGTGTGTGTGTGTGTGTGTGTGTGTGTGTGTGTGTGTACATATGTGTCTTTTCAAGGCAGTCATTAGCGTCGAAGATGCTTTGGATGCAAATATTTGCTGAGAGCAGTTAACTGCAAGGCCTCTGAGGGTGGCTCCGGTGTTCTGTGTTAAGTTGTGAATCAGCTGATTTGGGCAGTGTAGAAAGTTTGAGTGGCACTTTTGAGCCATGCTCTGTGAAGCCATTCCCTTGGCTTCGTTTTCAAATGTGGCTGTGCCTTTTTAAAGATAATAAACTCTTCCTAGTGTTTGCATCAGCTACTTTAAATGGAAGAGTATTGGCTGCTAGAGCATGATTAAACTGAATGCTTACCGACCAAGGGTCTTTAAGAAAAGGCAAAGAGTTCTCTGAGGAAGCATGAACTCTGTAGTTTGTTGTACTATATACAAATGCACTTACATGCCGTTGTTTGAGAGCTTGGTATTTGACTTGGAAAACTATTGAGTGCAGTTAACAGTTTGATTTATTCAAGCGTTTTAATAAAAATTTTGTGCCAAATTTGTGATTTGATATATTGATCCATTTCTTGCTACATGCTGTGGGCTAAAGATTTAAGTATTTCAAGGGACAAAAAGTCATGATATAGATTTGTTATGTGTAAATCATATTAATATGAATGAAATATTCTTGAATATTAATCTCTTTTTAAAGTTGTAAATATTTGGTTTACTGGTAAGTGCAAAAACTTAAGAAACAAAATTTTCTAGTTTAATATAAAAGCAATTACTTTGTATGATAAGAGGGAAAAGTTAATTGCATTTATTTATTTAGTACTTTTCATCATGAATTTGCATCATTAGCATGATTATTCAGAATTGTGCAGTATTATAAAAACCTTTCATTAAGTGCCATGTGTGCTTTGCATGAGAAATCTAAGGCAGAAAGTGCAAATGCCCAGACATAACACTAGGATTCCTAATATGACAAACTATTCTTCACATGCTTTTATGTGTTATAAAAAGTGGGTCAATGTAACACCCTCCAACAATGCCTTGCTGAATCACAAGCGGAAAAATGGAATATACTGTTTATGTGGGCACTTAGAGCTAAACTCATAGGGTTAAAAAGGATCTTAGATAATATCATTGATTAAGCCCATCTTCAGTCCCTCGGAGCATCTATTAAGAATCTTTCCTGTTTTTAGAGATTGTCCTGATAGGCATTTCCTTTGAATCAGTAATCGAATTTAAATATTAACTAACCCAGGATCAGATCATCTTTAGAGCAAACTTATATCCTCCTGAATTTTCTTTAATTTCATTTTGTCTTGGAAACAGAATGTTTCACCTTGCTTATAGGTATTTTTCAATCCTCTGATAATCTTAGGTTATCTTCCCAAAAAATCTTTGCTTATGGAAATATGAATTAAATAGTGAGTTGTAGTATATATGCCTTAATAATTTGCAGAATAAAGGGAGAACTTCATAGCTCCTATGTTGTTGAGTTCTTTTAAGTTTGGCTACACAGTTATTAATATTATACAAATCTGAACATGAATAAACTGTGCTTTTCTCCCCCATCTAGTCATTCTTTTCCCAGAATCCTTATTAATCTCACAGGGACTAGTCATGTGAATGTGGATGAGAAAAACAACCCATAATCCACATGGCTTTTCTAGCTGACCAGATGTTCACATTCATAGGATTCTATTTTAATTCACAACTGGACCGGTGCTTTATGAAATATCAATTCCCATACATGCTATCAAAGCATTACACTTTGTTCTTTATAATATTGGTGCATTCAGAGGTACTTAATTTAAATATTTAAACTCAGTTCATTTGTATATGCGCTTCTAAACCGGACTTGGTTTATTTTGTCTTCTTGCACATTTTATGGCATTTGAATAGCATTTGAAAAATTCCAGTAATCTCTCTCATGAGTTGTATGGTATGAAAATTTGTTGATTCATTTTCTGAGAAATGAGAAGATTTTGGAGACAAATCATAAGTGTTTTCACGTTATAAAACAGTTTTTTCCCCCTAAATTATGATAGGTCACTACCTTCTGGGCCTAGTCACTAGATCATTCAAATAAGAGTTTTGTGGTCCGTATGATTCTATGATTACCTTTGTTAATGAGCTTTGAAGCATGAAATTTAAAACTGCAGTTATATATAATTTTATTTGTATATTTAGCAATACACAGCTCAGTTACTTTTGGTTGACATATATTTATTGAATTTTCATCAGTACAAATGTCAAACTCAAAGTTCCATAAGCCACAATTACCTGAAAAAGAGAAAAATATATCTACTATGAAAAGTCTTTTTTCAAATTGAGACCTAGGTTGTTCTCAGTTGACCTGTGACTTGGATTACTTCCACTCAGTTGATTCTGTTCTATGGATTGGGATACCAGGAGTTGCTTTAAGTCATTGTGATCAATTTTGGTCTTACTTTTTAATCTGTGTCTTTCCTTTCTATTTACTACAACTTTCTTTTGAGTGGTCTACATATAAATATATATATATATATATATATATATGTGTGTGTGTGTGTGTGTGTGTGTGTATCACTATTAATAAAAGACTGTTTTATGGTTTTCTTATAGAAAAAAAGAAAAGAAATTACTTTTTGGATGTAATAGATTTCTTATGTAGTTCGATATAAAACATTTCCTAATATAAATGTAATATTTTACTGCTATAGATATAATGATTCAGTTATATAATACACATTTATCATGTTCAGATCACATCTGTAGAATCTGAATATGTAATATTAAGCATGATGGTACAAAAGGGAATGTTAAGATATACACATTTTTATTTTAAAAGATTTCATTTGGGGAATACTTAATCAATATTTGGAATTCTTACAATAAATTCTTAATGGGATAGTTGAGGAGGAAATAATGCTTTTTTAACCACTTTTTCTACAGATAAATAAAATAAAAATTTGAGTGAAATTCAACAAAATTCACTGTCTTCAAAGTAAAAAAAAAGCAAATTTCTTATCTGTTGCATCTCTCTTCATTTTGGGTTCTTGAGTTGAGAAAAATAAAAATATTTATTCACTCTAGTAAGAATGTGAATAATTTATTTGAGATTGTTTATGTTACTTTTTATTTTTTTATTTTTTTTTTGCTTTTTTGGGTCACTCCCAGCAATGCTCAGGAGTTTCTCCTTTCTCTGCACTCAGGAATTACTCCTGGCAGTGCTCGGGGGACCATATGGGATGCTGGGTATCGAACCCAGGTCAGCATGGGCCGGCCGCATGCAAGGCAAATGCCCTACCCGCTGGGCTATAGCTCCGGCCCCTGTTTATGTTACTTTAAATCACTGATTAGTAAAAATAAAAAAAGAAAAATGTCCGTAACTTTGCATAGTGTTTAATGTTAAAAATCTCTAATTTTAGAAAATATACTTTTATCTTTCCACATTTTAGGATATTTATACACCATTCCAATAAAGTTCTGAAATAATACAACTTATGACTTTAATAATTGATATTATATATGCACTAGACATGTGCACTTTTAGTTCTGCTTGTGTATAAAGTTTCCTACCAAAAAATATGTTAATGATAAAACTTTGTTAAAACTATTTTTTATTAAGAAAATAAAATAAAGATGAATTTATATTTCCCCTGAATGTTAAAAAAATTTTAGCACCTGCCAGTGATATCCTTTACTTAGTATGATATTTATATGTAAAATATTACATTTTACTAAATTTAATATTATATCTCATATTTAGATTCAAGAATGACATATTATAGCTTATTTGATCCATGTGTGGTTAATAATGTGACTACTAGTCAGAATATCTAATGATTAAATGTTAATGATAATCATAGTATACGTTTTATCTGTATTCTATATTTAGCTTGTCATTTCTCTATTGGAGTTTAGATAGATGATACCTGCTAAGAAATGCTTATTTATGAGTACCATAGTAAAAATCCTAGAATATATTTTTGAAACTATATATTGTTAACTACTGAAACTTTAGATATAAGGAAAAATCATAATATTTTTATCTATGCAATTGGTCAGTATCTTTGGATTATTTTGGATTATTTTGTTAGTTTTCTTGTCTTGTTATATATGACTAATCTACAAATAGGAGTGACCACATAGGTAAATATTTAAAATGAATAAAAATTAATAATTAAAGCTCCCTTGTAGAAATCATAATTGCATACATATGGATATAAGAAGTTTTAGAAGAGATTAATTACCTCAATAGTTCATCGATTCAGAGAAATCCTTAAATGAAGAAATCAGTTCAGTTACAAGGTTGTTCTTTTTCTTTTTAAATTGCCTTTGGTTGTATGTATTTTTTTTTTTTTTTTGCTTTTTCTGGTGGGGTTACAAGCGGCGGTGCTCAGGGGTTACTCCTGGCTCTTTGCTCAGGAATTATTCCTGGTGGGTGTTATGGGATGCTGAGGATCAAACCTGGCTTGGCCGCATGCAAGGCAAACGCTCTACCTGCTGTGCTATTGCTCTGGTCCCGGTTGTATGTATTTTTATAATGCTTAATAAGTACATGCTAAACATATCCAAAAATGCTCCCAAACTGATGCACTTTTTGTATGCCAAATATAATTATGATGATATGCTCTTCCATAGAGAACTCCACCTGCCTTCTCTTCTTAAATCCATGAATACATAATACATCCTTTCAAATAGAAACTTTCAGATGTTTTCAATAAAGAATACTATTAGAGTTCTTATAAAACTGGTTTATCTTGGTTATGTCAAATTTTGTATTGAGCAATTGTCCTTTATTCTCAGCATTTTAGATTTTTCTTCTCTCCTTCCTCTTCAAAACATTGTAGTTGGCATTTACAATTTTTGAAAAGAAATGTCAACTTTTTAGGACCTTTACAAATTTATGCCTCTTTGACTTCAGAAATTTTCTGTGCTAAGTAGAATCAAATACATATTTAAATGCTATGATTTGTTATTTATTATATTTAGTACTTTCATTTTATAATGAAAGTTGAAGGGTCAAATACCTTGGCTTCTTTCTTTCATACACACTTTGAAGATGATTCTATAGAAGGTTTCTTCCCCATTATTTGGAGAGAACATAAATAAAAAGTTGATATTATACATAGTCTAAATGGGGATAGTGTTGGACATAGAATTTAATTATTTGCGGTAATAAAAATTATAACTATAAAATTTTTGTTATATAATGTATTAAGGTACCTATTTTTCTTGTGATAAGTGTTTACAGAACTTGAAATATCAACAGTGTTGAAGTACTGGGAGCAAGAAACAAAAAAATAATAATAATAGTGATTTCCTGGAAGCTTGTCAAGTGCCAGTGTCAAGTTGACTTATATACATGTTGAGTAATATTTAGTATATATACATATATGGAAGGAAATTATTTGGACCAAAGTTAAAACAAAAAAATCTTTGAAAACGTGTCTAATTTTAATCAAATTTTCAATTCATCTCTATGACCGCAACAGTGCTTTAGAAAAAAATTTTCATAATTTGGTTTTACTTAGTGAATCAGACCTAGAGAGAGAAATGGTCACTATGTTTTCATGAAGAAATACATTTAGTTGCACTTGACTGGAATTATCTAACAAGAATGGAATGGGCATTCTTGAAAGATGCATTTTTAAAATTTTTTATTAACCACATGAAACATACAATTCAAGGTGACTAATTGGTTCTTGGTAATACAGTAACCAGCACCCATCCCTCCACAGGCCCATTTCCACCACGACCCCACCCCCCCTGCCCACCCCCATGGCCCGTAAGGTACCCCAGTTTCCTCCTTTTCTCTCTCTCTCTCTCTCTCTCTCTCTCTCTTTGCTCTCTCTCTCTTTTTTTACACATTGTGGCTAGCCCTGCAGATATTTAGAGTTTATCACTTAAGTCTCTTTGTGTATATTCAATGGTGAGTCTTAATCTGCCATTACCTTTCCCCATTTAGTAAAACCTGTATCTATTTATGTCGATTATGAATGCAGTCATTCTATATCTGTCCTTTTCCTCAGACTATTTCACTCCGCATGATAGTCTCCATGTCCCTCCATTTGCAGTAACTTTCTAATGTCATCTTTTCTGACAGCCGCATAGTATTCCATAGTGTAGATGAACCACAGTTTCTTTAGCCAGTCCTCTGTTCCGGCATTTAGGTTGTTTCCAGATTCTAGCTATAGTGAATAGCGCAGAGATGAATAAAGAAGTACGATAGTGTTTCTGCTATGTTTTTTCGTTTTTCAAAAGCTCTTAGTTAGCTTTCTCAGTTATAACTAAAGCCTTGTTAGCTTATTGAATTAAAAATATGTAAAAGTTAATCAGTGCATTTGATGATAGCCAGGTGGCTTTAAAACAGGTGTAATTCAAATGGAAAGGGTATTTAAAATTTTTGTTTTCTGTTTTGGGGTCATACCTAACAGTACTTGGGGCTACTTCCTACTCATTGTTCATGATTGCTTTTAACAGTGCTAGGGGAACCCTGTGGTATTAGTGATCCAACCTTAGCTTCTTGCATGCAAAGACTATATAAGGTATCTTTCTAGCCTATTAAGAAAAGTTCTGGGGCCGGAGTGATAGTCCAGCAGGTAGGGCTTTAGCCTTTGCGACCGGCCAGTGCCGGCCCGGGTTGGATCACTGGCATCCCATATGGTCCCCGAGCACCTCCAGGAGTAATTCCTGAGTGCAGAGCCAGGAGAAACCCCTGAGCATTGCTGGGCGTAACCCAAAAAAGCAAAAAAAAAAAAAAAAAGTTCTTTTATTGTGTAGGGGATGGGACACAGGTTATAGAGAGGAAGGGGATTTTAAAGAATATTCTTTAATACTTTACTTTTCTGAGATAACCTGTTGATAATATGTGTTATCAACACATGTTGATAACATGTGTTAAACAGAGTAAACCAATCCAGTTTTGTAACTTAAACTTTAAATATATTCATCTGGAAAATAATAATATACTTTTTACTACAGGTAAAAGCACTATGTAGCTAACTTTATTTCTATTTTCTTTAGTAGGAAATCTAGAAATGAATGTATGGCTCATCAAAGGAATTGTGCTTGATTCTGCTCTATGAAGCAATATAATTTCCTCACTTCTGCTCATCTATTCCTAATTATTTTTATGATCCTCAGTTTTATATATTTTATTGTTTTAATACAATTTTCAGGTGAATTACATCTGTTTTAAAGCCATCAGGCTATAATCAAATGTACAATGTCTAAATATAGTGATATTGCCCAAAATTTTGTACTGGATAGCTTTGAAAATGATTCATAGAGAGTATTCATTTGTTCGTTTGTAGCAAGTAAAATTAGTGTTGCCAAATTTTTGCTTTGACAATTGGCAAATACTTATTGGCAAGTTTTATTTCACTTTGTGTGGGTGAAAGAGGCAGAATATAGTTTATTTTGAAGTGGATAGTGCCAATTATTTTTTCCTAAACAATCTTTTACCTCCCCATTGTTCTTGTGATTAGTCTTATTTGTTTAGCATGATTATCATTTTTCCACATCTAACAAAAAACCCAATTTTTTCCATTTTTTAGCTCACATGCAATTATTGCAATACACTCTTAACTCCAGAGGCATAAACCTCTGAAAATCATGAGAATGACTGCATTCTGTTTCCCTAGCCAACCATACACATGTCTTTTCTGTTTACCATTGCTACATAATTCACTTCAAGTTCAGCATTTAGAGCTTCCCCCATATCTCCATTGGGAACCCACCTACCTGTGTTCTTCTCCTGCCCTCCTTCCTACATCAATTACTCAGCACTTCCTTTGTCCCATGTACCTCCCCAGCAATAGACAAATACAGTAAGCTCCCCCTCCCCATATGTCCTTTCCAGATATTCATTTTGCTATGCATAATTATATTCCTTAACATATTTCTTGGCAAGGAAAGTATACATTTCCTCTTTGTAAATGGAATAAATACCACATTCTATGCATCAATTAATGACTGGATCCTATTTAAATGAAGAGGATGGAAACTCCTCTTAGTCTTTTTGTTTCATCAGAAGGTTAGACACAGATATGGATGGTCATGTTAATTATATTTACATTTTCTGATGCTATTCAAAGTTCTTGGGTGGCATGAAAGAATATTTAAGATCCATACTCTACCTATATATTAATGCTCATCATTCTATCTATTCGATACTAACTCTTTTTAACCTGATTTTGTGCTTCAGTCAACTAAACTGCAGTCCTCGGCTGTGGTGGGTTTACAAATCTTGATGCATTGTAGATACTATTCATGAGTCTTCATAGTTGCCTTCACTTATTGGCACATGTATTCCATGCTTTTTCATATTAAAGACTTGGTAGCCCATGAGTTGATGTGAGTTTTGTGTGGTGAGCAAACTTTTCTCTATATGTTCCCCTATTGAAACCCTGGATTTATAATCAAAAGCCAGAAATCACAGCTATTTCTGGCATCTAGCTTGTTTTTTCTTAATTGGTCTCTATTTTACCACAAGGCCTCTACTGTTATACAAAAGTATTGAACACAATTTCTTGTTTATATTGATTTTAATAATAAACGAGTAAATTTTAGTATAAATTTAATTGCTACAATTTGCTATATACAAATAGATGCAATGTGTATGTGGTTTAGTTTATTCATATTCTTCATAGGTATATGCAATAGCTTCCAAGAAAGGAATTACAATTAGGAAGTTGACAATTTCATTCCCATTTCCTATTTAGGAAGTTGTAGGAAGGAGGAAATGTGTTTATACTCCTTATTCCTCTCTTTCTATCCCTTCTTTCCTTTCTCTCATTCTACACTGCTCAGTGGTCACTATAGCTATTGAGAAGAAACCATACTGGAATTAACAACTTTAAGGTTTTTGTCCAACTTTCTGAAGCCTGAAAATTATTTTCAGCAAGAGTTAATTTGTACTTAGCCTTTCTTGGATCAGTCAGGATATGGGCACTGTCCACAAAAGGGTCTTGGACATTTTCTAAACAAAAAAAATATTGTCCCTCTCTAGGAGGCTACAGAGAGATTGCTATACCCTCCAGAGTGGAAAGTGTCAGGTTTATTATGTGGTCAATTCCTTAATGCAGGTAAGCTTTTGTTACAATATATTTTATTTGTGTCTCATTTATAGGATTTTATTTATTTTTTGCTTTTTTGGGTCACATCCAGCGATGCTCAGTGGGTGCTCCTGGCTCTGCACTCAGGAATTACTCCTGGGAATGCTCAGGGATCCATTTGGGATGGGGAGGATCGAACCCAGGTTGGTCATGTGCAAGGCAAATGCCCTATCCACTGTACTATTGCTCTGGCCCCACTGTCTCATTTATAGGATGTAAATAGTGCAATCTATTTTAGCCTCCCTCTCATTATATACTTGTTTGATATATCTCTAAGTACAGAAAAAATGGTTCCCCAGTGGTATCCACTTTATAGTTGCCAAAACCTGTGACTCTGTTACTTGACAAAAGTAACTTTGTAGACAAAGCTAAGGATATTGAGAAGATGATCCTGATTATATAGATGAGTCCAATTTAATCTCAACAGCTCTTAGGCAGAAGTATCAGGGCGAGAGAAAGGGAGCTATGAATATGCTGTGTTGTGTCTTTTGAAACTAAGGAAAGGGCCACAAACCTAGCAGTGCAGTTGACCTCCTGGAACCTTCGCTTTCCTTCTCCTTTCTCAGTCTCCAGAAAAATCATAGTTCTGCTAACACCTTGATTTCAGACTCTGGGACTTCTAACTTAAAAAAATAAAACATTCAGATAATCAATTCTTGTCTTTTAAGCCAGGACAATTCTAGTAGTGGGTTAGCAAATCCTTTGGAAACTACTACAACCACTATTATGTGTTGAGCATTTTCGTCCTGTTTGCACAATAAGATGATCGATTCTCTTTTGATTCTAATTCAAATAATAGTGAATCTCGTGCCTCTCCAGAAATGTCTGTCTTTGTTTTTCTTTTGATTACTGGTTATTTTTCTTTTGATTAAGAGCACATTATACCCTTAAGTAGCAAGAGGGAAGATGTATCCCCCTTTCATTATCATATCCCATTAACTGTTTAGAGGAAACTGATGATAATTTGTTAACTCATGTAAAGGATGAAAAATGATAATAGCTGACATTCTTTTAGCTATATAACTTGCATTATCTTCTTACATATTGAAATTTCTACAACTCAAAGTATTTTATTATTCCTTTTAAATGTAATATGAATTTAGAAATATAAAATACTAGTTGTTCCTATAGTTTAAGCAGTCATGTATTTAGAAAAAATACCATGCATATTTCAAATCTTGTTCACTTTTTGCTATTATAACCTCTTTGCACCATATACATGTTCTCAAATATTATTCTCTAATAAATATGAATTCAAAAGGTATAATTTCAAGCAGAAGAGGGGTGTCCAGCCTGTGTTTCATGCAAGACACACAAAATAAGATGGTCTGGCCTTGGTACAGTCTGGGGCAGACACACTTCTCTTGACTGCAAAGGCACATCTGCCTGTATTGGATGCTTTTTGAATAATGTCATAAAAATCTCTATAACTCTTGCAGAAACATGTTTCCTATCACTGCTTTGGATACATATGTTAAAAACATAAACATTTATTAAACTTTGGTTTATGCATTTGAACATTTTTGTGCCCGTGATTATTATTTTTAAATGAAACAGGGTTTAATAAAGTAATAATTATAATCTTAGAAAATTTGCATTTCCTATATTAGATATAGATAGCTACATAGAAAGTTTATTTCTTAAAACTTTGTATTGAAGAACACCATAATATGAAAATTGTCACAAATAATAAGTATCTGGGTTTTTGGTACATGTTTTTGGGCCACGCCCAGCTGTGCTCTGGGCTTACTCTATACTCAGAGATACTTCCAGGGTACCAAGTTAGTTCCAGAGATCAAGTCTGGGTCCCCTGTGTGCAAGGAATGCTCCTTATCCTATACTATTTCAAGACTCAAGTATCAGCGTGTGTGTGTGGGGGTGTGGGGTGGGTGGTGTGTGTTGATGCTAGATTGTTTTTATTGAACTTGATTTAGAAAGATGTGAGGGGAGAGAGAAATATCTCTTAAAGAGAGAAGATAGGTTTCTCTACCGTGGAAATAAACAAGCAAAGAAAACAGACAAACTGTCAAGGTATGTGTTCAAAGGAGAACATGTACTTGAAGAGCAAGTCTCAACTTTTCTATCGAACCAGATATGATGAAGAATGTTCAACTCTCTGGAACCTCCAGGTGAGCCACTTACCGAAATCTCCTCACTTTCAAATGGCTACCAGGGCCCTAACACTAGATTATAAAGTATTTTGAACAATATCTAATGCATTTTAGAAGAAAAAATATTTGCAACACAATGACATCAAACTATTGAATAGGCCCTCTTTTTTGGGTGGTAGTAGGAATAGGTAATGACATTGTTTCAGCTGCTTTACTTTTCTACTTTTCTTGGCTGACTGAAGCTAACTTTCTATTTGAAACAAATGAACAAAAGAATACTGATTAGGTAAAACTGAATGGATTTATGCTAATAAAACACATGGATTATATCCAGTATGACATCTGTGAAGTGTTTCATTATCTTCTCTCTTAATATTAAAATCTAAGGATCCAGCCATAGTGTAGGTTTAAAAACCGATTGCAAGTGGTTATGAATAGCTCTGTTGAGTTTTTGTTATTTGAAAGGACATGGAAATTGTGTAGTTAGTGGCATGATAACAGTAAATGATTAAAGGAAAGACATCTAGCTTGGACTTCTCATAAAAATAAAATTTATGTTCCAGTAATGGTAAACTTTATTACAGCCATTGTTATAATTTTACACACATGCACAATGATTAAGTACATATTTGTGTTACTATGGAAACAGAACTATTATCAAGATTATAGATAAACCCAAACAATGCTTATATTAATCTTAATTTACATGACTTTATTTTATTTTAAAGCAATTTTATTGATTTCCTAAAGTTTATAACACTATAAAATCTTTGGATTACAAGCTTCATGATTGAAATGTATGAGCATATTTGAACCCACCATTAAAATTGTAGTACCATCACTCAATCAATATAACTGTTTCTTCCCATTCCATTCATACCCTTACTATTTCCAGATAGAAATAAGTTTGAATATATTTTAATTTTCTGTCAAGTCCATTGTGTTTCAAGTTTCATAAGTTACATTATATGAGTTTGGATATTCTAGATGATTTTGTTGGAAGAATTTTCCACTAATATCACTTAATTGCTTTTCAAAAAACATCTGAAAGAAATATTTATAAAATTACTTAATAAGAGAAAATTGATAGAGTAATAAATTTTCCTTATGTAATCATTCCATGAGTAGAGATGTTGCTTTATAGATTTGTTATTTTTAAATTTTGCTGTCTTATTTCTGTGATCATTTGGATACATTTTACCACTGAAACTTATAGAAAAAATAAGTTCTGCACATTTCAATTGAGAAGCCATAGCTGTATAAAATTATAATTGGTATAAATATATTTATTAGGAATAGAGAATGACCTTGGGTATATTTATATGGGGTTGCATGTATGTTTAAAATCTGGAGAAAAGTAAAATAAAATCTGGAGAAATTATAGTTTGATTCAATAACTCCAGAGTTGTCTTTAGTGATTTGACTCCAGAGACAAAAATAACAAAAACAAAAATAAGCAAAAGGAAATACATCAAATTAGGGAAGTTTTTGCCTTGAAGAATTAAAAATGCACCCTACGTAATAGGAGAAAATAACTGCACAGAATATGTCAAATAGAAATATATCTAATATTTATGAGTCAATTTCTCACAAAGCTCAACAACAAGAATCTAGCAACCCTAGTAATTAGGGAAAGGAAATGAATAGACATTTTCCCAAAGAAGACTTAGATATCTAATAGACATATGAAAAACTACCCATAATAACTTATTATTAGGATAAATACAGATCAAAAGAACTTTGAGATATTATTTCAGATCATAAGAAGGGCATATATTAAAAAACTGAAAACAGAAGTATTGTCAGGGATATGTGGAAAAGAAACCCTTGTTCACGTTGGAAATGTCATCTGATTCAGCTTCTGTGGAAAGTAGTATGAAAACACAACCTGCAGCTTGCTTGTGACTAATATTTAGCTACATAAAGTTAAAAATTTCTTATTCTTTAAATCATGAATATAATTTTAGACCCTGAATTCAGTTTCTAATCATAGTGGATTCTGTATTTTATGATATGGGAAATATGTGCAAACTCCATGTTTCTTACCACTCTGTTTGGAAACAAATCATTAATATTTGATCAGTCATTTTCAGGTTGTTTAACTTCTTAAGCTATGGTATATATATTCAAAGAAAATGTTAGGAACCAGGCAAAATTGAAGTTGAACTCTTTTGCGTCAAGGTGAGAAGAGATTCTTGGGTATTAAAAAAGACTTATCTATTCCTTCTATCTGAGAAGAAAAAAATATATCTGAACATAAGTCTGGAGCTTTATGATTTGAATATTACTTATATGGTTCATGAAAGGTAAAAATGTTCTTTTCAGAAATGAGCTAAAATGACTCTATTTCTAAAGTAGCTCAATTAACTCTTTGACAATATTCACAATTTCATTAGTAGTATCACTGTATCACTGTCTTCCCGTTCATCATCAATTTGCTCAAGAGGGCACCAGTAACATTAATTACTATACCTACGTTAGTAGGTATTTGATTTTATGTCTCATTATATATTTGAGTCTATATTAAAAAACAGATATCATTGGGGATTCAATAGCTTGTGAATAGATAAGTCCAAATAATCTCAAGAAGTTTTATACAGAATGGATTGCTCAAGGAGAGACAGGTTTACAGAGGCCATAGCGGTTAGGCAATTCTGGGGGGTAGAAAAAAAAGACATAGAAGCCTGGTTTGAAAGAACTCTAAGATTTCTAGCATTGAAATTAAAAAACCTATTAGGTAATCATTCAGTCACATAATTATTCACTCAGTCACATAATTATTATTAAGGGTAAGCTATGTGCCCATCACTTCCTGAATCCTTAGCATAATTGAAAATAAATTACATGCGTGAAGGGTATACCTTTTCTCACACATGAAACAGATACTCTTGGTGGGAGGAGTACCTGCAAACTTAATAAATAATCAATCTCTTTATAATTGAATAGAAGGGAAAATGGCACAGCAGGCATTAGAAAGGGATGAACTGAGAGATTGTTATGCTATTTAGGTGTTGAGTAGGTTCACAGAGGTCAAATTTTAATATTTAGACCTAGACAAATCTATTTTTATCTGTAGACTTTTCTCTCTAGTTTTCTATTTAATTTTTAGATTTCATGGAAATGGTCTTATTTGAAACTTCAGACACCTGCTTTAAACCTAGGGAATAAGACCAGGGTACCTTGATCTTACTGACCTCATTGATCAATATAGAAGAAAAATAGCACCAATCATATCATCTGAGTGCTGAACAAATACTATAATTTGGACTCTAGGAAAGAAAATTTGATATTAGTAGACTGAATTCTGTGTGGTGTGTCTGTGTAACCTTATTTTCTTGGAGGAGCACTTGGTGTGGGACAGAAACTTGATTGGCTATCTTTCATAGAGAAGGTTTCATTTCTTTAGTCTTTGGAATCATTTTCCATTCTTAGTGGTAAATTCCAGGTACTTCTATATTACTAAATGCAAATCAATTTATAATTACATATCATCCTGCTATTTATTCTTAGTGTGAAAAAATAAGGCTCTTGGAAAAGATTCTTCTTGGATGCCTTAGATATACCTTAGAAGAGCAAGAGAAATTATTGAATTGATAACATGTTGGGCACATTGAAGTTGAGTTTTGATTTAAGGCTCCACTTTGGAAGGGTCCCAGGGGCTATAGAGTAGTGGTTTCAGCTGACACAGAATCATTAGGGCAGATCCAAATATACTAAAAGCACAGGTCACAGACTCAAAAGACGATTCTGAGGAATTGTTACGGTTGATGTCTGACTTTTCTACATGTTGTTTTGAATATTAAAAATACACTATTAATTAAAAAAATTCTTTAGGAGATTCAGTAAAAAAAAGCTTGAGAGGAGCCAGAGTGATAGTACAGCAGGTAGGGCATTTGCCTTGCACATGGCCGACCGGAATCAATCCCCATGATTCCATATGGTCCCCTAAGCATTCCCAGAAGTAATTCTTGAGTGGAGATGGAGTAACCCCTGAGCACCACCAGATATGACCCAAATATATATTAAAAATTAATTTAAAAAAAGAAAATCTTGAGAGTTTCTTCCCTTGAGAAGCTATACTAAAATTTTAAGAAAATGACGTGTTAAGAAACATTCCATAGAAAAGCTTTGTGCTCCTCTTCTCTATGTGTGTACACATATGTGTGTGTATGTACAAACAACCATACACACACACATACACAAACTTTCCTTCAGATTTTTAGTGAAAAATCTTCAAGCCTTTTGTTGTGGTTTTGTCTTGAAGTTGACAGACAGTTTCGTTCATAAATTCTACAAATCACCAGAGAATCCTGAGAATGTTGCATCTCTAACAGGAGCTAAGGGTAAAGGGAGGCACAGTCGACATGGTCTGTCTATCCCCAGCAGAGACTGCAGGCAGGGAACGAAGATGAGCGATTTCTGTTTCCTACTACCAGAGCTACAACTTCATATGAAAATGTAATTTAGTGCTAGAATTAGAAAAGATTTCCTGAAGAAAATTACTGATTTGAGATCTTAATAATAAGGAGGGGCTCTTCTGACACAGAATACATAGCGGGACCCCACAAAAGAGTGGGGTGGGGTAGGATCTGAGTGGGTGAGGGGACGAATAGGTGAAAGAGAAGTTTGATCTGGCAGGAAAGCATCACCAGGTAGGATTCTATAGTTTGTGTAAAGAAACAAAAAGAATGAAAAAAAGAAAGAAAAGAAATTGTTTCCGGTAGAATTATGGTTTTCAACCTTACGTAGTACCTTATGTAGTAAGAATTCTCTTACTCTGTTTGATCTTCTAAATAAAGAAAAAAAATAACAAGATACAGTATATGCAAAGTTTTCTTTGTAAATATTCCCATACTTTGCCTTGTTTTGTACTTAAACCCTACCTCCACTGCCCGTGTGGGTATTTTCTCCTCTTACAGTAAGATAAATAATTAGCAGACTGATTTTTAAAGCTGAAATCAACTGATTTGGCCTTCCACATCAGCTATAACTAGCTTTTTGATTGGTTCACCACTAGGAATCTCAACTTGTTCACTGATGATTCAACTTCTCTTCCAAAAGAATGAAATGATTGAGCTAAAAATACTGTTTAGCACAGTGCTTAGCACAAATTAAGTGCTCAGTGGAAGGCAATCTTTGATTGCATTTGCCTTATTCTGTCAATAAAGGTTGCTTTACCCTTGAAAATTTCTTAGAACCAACTGAAAGTTGGCATTTTTATAAAATTGTGAGAACCATTACTCTTTTGTATAGGCCTAGAAGATTGCTCTTCAGTAGAAATTGTTTTACCCATAGATATGGGTACCAGTTACCTTTAGTTTTACAGAAATAAAAGCTGGTTGTTACCATGGCTTACTTTTTTATATAGTTTTAATTCAAGATGATATATTTGTAGTGATTTTTTTCCCCAATTTGTCTTGTTTGTAACAAAGCAAAATGAACTACTAATGTATTTTTATAATCCTGGTGTCATGTGTAAGTAATTTTCCTCCTATTTATCTGTATTATAAATACAGTCTGTATTATATATGTTATATAATAAGTCTGTATTATATATGTTAACATTATGAGCAAATATAAAGGACCATGTGCAGATTTAAGCTTTTTCTATACATATGTATTGTGTACAACTTCATCTTGCAATGAAAAATAATTTGTGTTAGTATTTAATCAGCATAAAAACCATTTAGAGCTTTTAAAATAGCACCATTCAAAAAATTTCGGGGACTGGGTGATAGTACAGTAGTAGGGCATTTGCCTTGCTAATAGCCAACTAGGGTTTGACTTGTAGCACCCACATGGTCCCTTGAGCATGCCAGGAGTGATTTCCAAAGCACAGAGCCTGGAGCAAATCCTGAGCATTGCCAGAATGTGACCCAAACACACCCTCCACATTTCTTCAATGTATTTTTTCAATTGAAAGACCACAAATATATAAATGGGAAGAGGAGTGACAATGTAGAGAAAAATAACTGCCAGAAATACATTTTTCTGGGGCCAGCAGAATTGTACATTGGGTAGGTGGGTAAGGCATGTTTTTGCATGTGGTCAACTTGAGCTAGAGCCTCAGCATTTCACATAGTCCCTGAGTACCACCAGGATTAATTCCTGAGTGCTAAGCCAGGAATAACCCCTGAGTATGACCAGAAATGACCCCAAAACAAAAACAAATAAATACATTCCCTTTCACCACAACTAGGCTGGACAAGTAAAGGGAAATGTTGGATTAGTGGAATTATAAATCCCATAATTCTGTACTCCAGTGGTTCTGCTTCAGCTACTTCTGAACATACCTCACACTGCTCTGAGGGCATCTGAATGCTCACAGTCATATTGGAAGTCTGGACTTGCTGTTTTGAATGATTGCCTTCAATATCTGGGTGCTGTCACAATCAGTTTGTTTACCTCAGAAGCCAAAGTTGCCTGGTGCCACCAATGCCACTACTAGAGCCATGAGATCTAAGAAACTGAGGTAGCTCTAGTCAGAGCTAAAGGAATAAATTACTAAATATTGGATTCTTTCCTTCTCCAGAATTCCACTCTTCATTGCTTTTCATGGGAGGCCTAAGTATAAACTATCTGACTAGGTGTTCAGGTGTAATTCATTTTAAATAACTCCTAGAGAATTGGAAGAAAGATGAGAATAGAACTGTTTTTCAGTCAACATCAATCCCTGAACTTCCACCAGCCTGCATAAACTAATAGGGATAACATTAATTAATGAAAGAAATAATTTTATATCTTTTATACAAAAAAATGAGTATTGTTTGCTAAACTCAGACTTCATTTATATTTCTTATTACTGTCATAGTTAAGTACCGTATTTTGTAGGTCTGAATTCTTACTGAGATCTTAATGAACTAAAAGTTATAGTACATTGAACTCATTGAATGATAATTTCAATTCATATCCCAGATTCTACAATAAGGATATACTTTAAGTCAGCTGGGGAAGGTAAAATCTGTAACTTTAACTTGGTTACACTTCAGTTGATGATGATGAATTGAAAAGGCCATTCTTACTTGATTTTCTACAGGTAAATTGTCATAGTACATGAATTTAATCATCATGTTTTCAACTTTTCTATTGTAGAATCAGGGGAAAGTGACATATAAACACACAAAGTACTTGCCAGCAATTGTATTTAAATTATTCAACTTGTTGGCCTTTCTTTATAGTATTCATCAAAATGCCATTGGGCTACATTGACACGTGATAGGGTCCAATAGAAATGTTACTGGCGCCCGCTCGAGCAAATCAATGAATAATGGGATTCAAGTGATCAAGTGATCAAGTGATTCATCAAAATTTAACAACAGTTTTAGAAAGTTAATTTTAAAGTTAATTATAAAGATTAGATATTTGTCTTCTAGGAAGCAACAAGTTTCCTAGAAGAAATGACATTAAGCGCATTATTCATTCAATGTGATTTCTATCCTCGACATTAAATTCCAGTAAAACAAACAGCATGACCCCTTGATTCATATCAGTAGTTCCCTCAGCTAGATTAGTACCACACAGTCAATTTTTGTTTTAATAAAAATAGAAAATGTGTGTTTATTTGAAGAAGGTAGACATGATAGAAGATATGCAAAGCAAGAGTTGACTGGAAAACAGAATTACAATAAGCATATACAAAGAAGGGATTGAAGCAAAAGCAGTATGAAGCTTCTAAACCAGAGTTGTGGTTAAAGATGATATCCCTAATCATAGAAGAGCACCCTCAGTGAGGATACAGTTTGGGTGATGTCTATGAAAGAAAACAAATGAAAAATAACAGGTGTCTAAAATCATGAGCTAGAGTTAGCAATGATCCCAATATCTGCCTATGATCTAATTTTTAGAACCTGTGAATATGGTTGTCTAAAAGTGATTTTAAAAATAATTAAAATCAAGGACCTTATGAGAGTGTGGATAAGAGGTGGGCCAAATTCATTAATGTCACTTGTTATTTGTCTTCCCATTGTTCATCAATTTGCTTGAGTGGGCACCAGTAGCATCTTCATTTGTTGGGAATGAGGTCCATTATTGTTACTGGTTTTTTTTTTGTTTTGTTTTGCTTTTGGGGTCACACCCGGCAATCCTCAGGGGTTTCTCCTGGCTCTGCACTCAGGAATTACTCCTGGCGGTGCTCGGGGGGACCATATGGGCTGCGGGGATCGAACTCGGGCCAGCACAGGCTGGCCGCGTGCAAGGCAAACGCCCTACCCACTGGGATATCGCTCCGGCCCTATTGTTACTGTTTTTGGCATATCGAATACACCACGGGTAGCTTGCCGTGGCTCTGTCATGGCTCTGGGTTCATGCCAGGAGGCCCAGTCGTTTTCTATGTCAGACCATCAATCATCCAGGGCCCACAGGGCAGAGCCCTGGGTGTAGACAAGCCTGTCTCCTGTCTGCCACCTGCTGAAGCAGCCCGGCACTACAGCCACACCTGCAACACCTTGAGGGGCAGGAACCACACAAAAAGCCGAGTGCTTCCCTCAGCTGTACAGAATAAAGCCAGCAGGAGGAGACCTTGCTGTTTTTGAAAATAGATACAGAAAGCCATTGACCAAGGAGCACAGTCTGATTTTTTGAAACTGGAAGAGAGAAGGCAAAGCAGAGAATGGATTTCCGCTTTGGAGCATCCGGAAATGTAGGCAACTCCAAGTACAAATTACCATTATGAAATTGTTGGATCAATAATTTGTAATAAGAACACAGGCCTTTTCTGATAGCTACATTGTATTCCATCCTGTAGATGAACCACAGTTTCTTTAGCCAGTCATCTGTTCTCCGGCATTTAGATTGTTTCCAGATTCTAGCTATTGTGAATAGCGCAGAGATAAATAAAGAAGTACAGATAGTGTTTCTGCTATGTGTTTTTTGGTTTCTTGGGTATATTCCCAGGAGGGCTATTGCTGGAACAAATGGGAGCTCAATATCTAGCTCCCATTTGATCCAGCAACTATGGAGGAAACGCCCATATTGTTTTCCAAAAGGGCTGGACCAATCGGCACTCCCACCAACAGTGGGTGAGAGTCCCCTTTTCCCCACATCCATGCCAGCACCGGTTGTTCTTGCTGTTTTGGATGTGTGCCAGTCTCTGTGGTGTGAGATGGTACCTCATTGTTCCCTTTGATTTGCATCTCTCTGATGATTAAAGATGAAGAGCACTTTTTCATATGCCTTTTGGCCATTCCATTCCAATTCTTCCTTGTCAAAGTTTCTGTTTATCTCTTCTCAACATTTTTTAATGGGGTTGGCTGTTTTCTTCTTATATAGTTGAACCAGTGCCTGATATATCCTGGATATTAATCCCTTGTCAGATGGGTATTGGGTGAATATCCTTTCCCACTCTGTGGATTGTCTTTGTATCTTGGTCACCATTTCTTTTGAGGTGCAGAAGCTTTTCAATTTTATATAATCCCATTTGTTTATCTTTGCTTCCATTTGCTTGGTCAGTGGTGTGTCGTCTTTAAAGGTACTTTTAGTTTCGATGTCGTAGAGCGTTTCCCCTATATTTTCTTCGATGTACCTTATAGAGTCATGTCTTATGTTGAGATCTGTAATCCATTTTGATCTGACTTTTGTGCATGGCGTTAGGAGGTCTAAGTTCATTTTTTACACGTAGCTGCCCAGTTTTCCCAGCACCATTTGTTGAAGAGGCTTTCTTTGCTCCACCTAATATTTTTTGCTCCTTTATCGAAGATTAAGTGGTTGTATATTTGAGAGTGTACCTGCAAATGAATGGACACTGAGACTATCATGCTGAGTGAAATTAGTTAGAAGGAAAAGGACAGATATAGTATGACTGCATTCATTAATAGGATATAATTAGATACCAGTGTTTTACTAAGTGTGGGAAATGGTAATGGCAGATTAAAACTCACCACTGAATATACACAAAGAGACTTAAGTGATAAACTCTAAATATCTCCAGGGCTAGCCACAATGTGTAAAAGAAGAGGGAGAGAGATGCAGAGACAGAGAGAGAGAGAAAAATAGGAAAGGGGGCTACCTTCTATTGAGGCAGTCTGGGGGTGGGTGGGAGGGGGTGGGGTACATTGGTGGTGGAAATGGGGCACTGGTGGAGGGATGGGTGCTGGAATACTGTATTACCAAGAACCAATCATGAACACCTTTGTAATTGTATGTCTCATGGTGGTATAATAAAAAAATTTAAAAAAAAACACAGGCCAAGGAAAATTTTATGACTCATTCATTTTCTTTCCTGTCTTTTATTCTGCTGTAACTTACATAAGTTAACTTATATGAGTCTGTGAAGCTTTTCTGGCATTTTGAACAACTCCTAAAGCCTTGTTGGCAATTAGAGTAGCAGACAGGAAGTGCTTGTTTTGTGCTAAGTCACACTTTATAAAATTGAGCATCTTAGGTTGCTAACTTAAAGGGCTGAAGTACAGGATGATAGCTTAAAGGGCTAGAGAACATGCCTTGCATGTAAAAGGCCCCCTGGGTTCAGAGTCCAGCAACGCATGGTCCCCAAGAACTGCCAGGGGAGATTCAGTGGCCTTTGAGCAGAATCATGTCAGTGGGCCCTTGCACTGAACTATCTGGCTTGATTGGTCAACTTATTTCCAGGATTCACTCTTGGAGTCCTGGACACTATTTGGAGGCTCCCCAGAGAATACATTATATAATGCTTAAAATGGTAATAAAATGTAGACATTATTAATTTCCATGTTACAGTTGTGCTAAGGATTAACATTTACAACCTCTAAACAGCAGAGTCAAAGGCTTCAGCCAGGATTCTTTCAGATAGAGTTTATACCTTAATGTGTGAGAACAATGACTGAGAGATGATCCTTTTTGTGCAATGATGATTTTCATATTTCTTTATTAAAATGCAATAGCATTATAGTTATTAGTTCACATGTTTCCCCTTTTTGGAGGTTCCAGCAGCAGCATCTGTTGTCTTCATTTCTGTCGTAAATGATAGCACCTCTGTGCTGTAGGCTCTATATTCAATATATGTGTTCAATGCCCGGCACCTTGACATTCTGGTATTCGTTCCATCTGAATAGATTAAGTGGATCACTTGATCACTTGAACACTTGACATCCTGTTGTTTGTTGATTTGCTCTAGCAGGCACCAGTAATGTTTCCATTTGTCCCTATCATGTGCCAGTGTAGCTCAATGACACCTGTTTGCTCCAGGAATACAAAGAGCCTCAAACTGTTCCTTCAGGGTCTTGACGAAGAAGTCTGACTATCTTGTAGGTGGGCGGACATGTGATCTTTTGACATCCCGTGGGATCCAGTCGGTAATAGCTCTAGTCCAGCGGTCATCTCCAAATCGCATTACATGTATAGCCCATCTGCTTTTTGATGCCTTGGCAAATGAGACAGCGTCCCTGACTCTTGATCTTCAAAGGAGGTCGGAATTCTGGATTCCTTCTCTCACTTGAGTGAATCATGGTATTCCAAGCATGACTCTTTGGGAGACCCGAATAGCGTTCTCACCCTGCTTTCCTAGGGCCCAGGTCTCTGAGACTTATGTTAATGCAGGGAGAATGGTGGAGTCAAAGAGATGTGCCCAGAGCGGAAGGTTCTTTGTCCTTTTAGATATTTCTTCAGTGCTTTTGAAGGCATTCCACACCACTCTCTTCCTCCTGTGCAGCTCAGGTGCTAGGTTGTTCGTCATGTTGAGTTCTCGACCTAGGTACACGTAACTGCTGCATTCAGAGATGTTTGTTCCATTGAGAGTGAATGGAGCATCTGGAACTAGTTCGTTTTTCATGAACATAGTTTTCTTGAGATTCAGCTGTAGACCTATCTTTCCACATTCTCGGTCGAAGTCAGCCAGCATTTGTGCCACTTGGCTAATGTTTGGTGTTATTCGAACTATGTCATCAGCGAAGTGGAGGTGGTGTAATTGCTGACTGTCTATCTCACTCCTATTCCTTCCGATTCTAATTGTCGCATGACGTTCTCTAGGGTGGTGCAGAAGAGTTTTGTTGAAATGGTATCACCCCTCTTTTTATATCAATGACCACTTCCTTGTATAATGGATCTACACTTCCTTGTAGAACGGAGTAAATTGATTCAGTGAAAATAACAAAGTGTAGGGAAAATTTTGTCTGTACAAGTGTAAACACTAAGATGAAAAAAATTAGAAGATAAAATACGAAAGATAATGTAAAAAACAATGCCGAACTAAGAAATGATAAAATTAAAAGATAAAATTGGAAAGAAAATGTAAATTGTAGGAACAAATAATATTCAGATATTAGATAAAAATATGAGTAGTAAAAACTTATTCCATAAAACAAAACACTTTCTCAGAACTTAAATATACCAAGGATCTGTAACAAATCAAATAAACACACTTTTCAAAAATTCTTTTACATGTAAACTGCAAATTAAATTATAATTTTTCAAAGTGGGATTCCCAATAACCTCTTCTTAGGAGGATACAAAAATTTTTCATTTTGCTTCCCTTATCATTACATCTCCTGCTCGGCAAGCCTGGCAAGCTTCTCGTGTTGTATTTGTATGCCAAATTCCAGTAACAATTATATTAGGTAATTCCCATGGCCTAATATAATGGTTTGAGGCTCTTTATGTTCCTGTAGCAAGCCGATTCTGCTGGCTCTACTGGCATGAGACAGGACATATGGAGATATTACTGGTGCCCGCTCTAGCAAATAGATGATCAACGGGAAGATCATGAAGATCGTGATCATTACATCCTTTTTATGAGTTTGGTATAGGCTAATTCTGCACATAGGTATGACTATTAAAAATCAATTTATATATGTTAGGTGCCAAGGCATTAGTATTATTACCATATTACATTAGGTACATATGATTAAATAACAAATTTCTTAGAGACATATGGAAACAAGACTATAAAGCTTGCATAAGTCTCTTAGAATATCCTATTAGAATATAGTGCTTTGAAATGATTAGAAAAAAATCTTTTGTCATTCTTAAGACATTTAATTCCAGTGGTGGGGTAAATCTGTAATATTCATGTTAATATAAAAGAATATTAGTAGGAGATATAAAATGGGTACCAATAAGAATTAATAGATCAAGATCCAGTTTTCTGAACTGGAATTAAGCAATTATTAAAAGTATCTCATTTTCCCTCAGAGGACATTAAAAAAGAGCAGGAAAATATATAAGGATGTACTCTATGTTTTATCCTTCCTGTAGGTTTTCTAGAATATCTATAGAGTGCTGGGTCCCTGTTACAAAATCCTCAAATATCAGCAATTTAACTAAGTGACTTAACATCTTTAAGGACTCTCTAGGGTACTGGTAAGAATCCAAAGAGTCATATTACAAAATTTCACTCTTATAATTGCATAATAGGAGTTTCAGACTTGCAAAGCATACTAAAAACTCTCATTCAAAAATGTTTATTGAAATACTGTTTTTTTCATATATGATTTCATTTATTCTTTGGTTGCTTATTTAACTTATAGGTGATAAAACTAAGACCCAAAGAGGTTAATTAACAACTTTCTCAGGTTTACAGTAAAATAACTTGAGGTGTGAGATTTAAACATGCATCTTTTATTGTAACATTTTTAATGATGCTATATTGAAGTAGGTTGCTTTAAATTATATTTTAATGTCTCATGGGATTGTTGGTTTAAGAGAAAACAAACAAACAAACCAAAAGCACATTAATAGACAAGCAGAAGAGAAGAATTGGTTGAAAGAATTCAGAGATCTAAAAATCCACCAGGATTTAGATTTAAAATTACACCAGGATTTAGTTAGGGCTAAGAATGAATTAGGAGCTGAGATAATGGTCTTTATGCTAAAGCCATATCCTTCTTATTTTAGATTTATCAATTGCTGCTCGGATGTGGGCTTTCTCTATCCTAATAATGATTAGTCCTTTTTCCTTGTGGTCTGTGTGTGTGTAATTGAACTGAGGAGAGAGCACAGTATGAGTGTGGACAGAGTTAGAGTTATTATCTTAGAGCCAGAATGTGGGAAGAAATACTCTTATTATAAATATTCTAAAGCATTCTAGATATTTTAGATTTCTAGATATTCTAAAAATACATGAACAATTTCTAAGATGGGAATCTGAATAAATGTGGTAAGGATATATACTTAGTAGGGAATGGTCTGCAGTATTTATACATAGCTTGTGTTCTTTTGGTAATGCACTAATTTTTTTGGTTTACTGTTTTTATTATGGTCTATAACTTTCTTTTAAATATTATAAAGGATTTCATGGTGGGAAGAAGTTTGATTTTGAGTAAAGATCCACCTTTACATTGTCATTGTCATTGTGAAGACTTTTTTTTTTCATTCATACTAATCCTTGACCACAAACCAAGTCTCCTGTATCTTAAGAGTTAGATTATACAAACCAGAAATTTATGCTGTGAAGCAGTAACCAGAAATGAGAGACAGAGAAGCAGACAGGATGTGGCATGTGGCATCATATTCATCTATCAGAATCATTTACATCATATTAGCCATCTTCTGTTTCTAAATGTCTTTAGAATCTAAAATCCTATAAGTGCTTGGAGAAGTAGATCTACTGAATAGAATAATTATTACATGGTTGTGGGATTGCTATGTGTTTGGATTTGCTCATAATGCCAAACCTATTAACACTGCTAATTTTGTTTCCTTTTGCAAGACTGGCCCAGTTTAACATACCAAAAGCTAACTCCCTTCCTAAATTATTGATTTAAGCTTCATCATTAATCTTGCAACCATGTGGTTCTTGTCTTTCCCAGAAACCCCATTACAGCTTTTTTTGGTAATATTTTATTATACCCACAGTGAGATATGCAATTACAAAGATGTTCATGTTTGGGTTTCAGTAATACAGTGTTCCAGCACCCATCCCTCCACCAGTGCCCATTTCTCACACCAATGTCCCCAATTTTCTCCCCTTCCCCCAGACCACCTCTATGGTAGGCTCTTTACCTCTTCTCTCTCTTTCTCTCTCTCTCTTTCTCTTCCTCTCTTATACGTTGTGGCTTGCAATACATACATGTAGAGGTTATCATGTGTATTGATGCTCAGTTCTAGACTGGTATTATCATTTTCAACGATTATTAGCACACTGTTCCCTTCTCTGTATTATCTAATCTCTGACTCCACACATTTGCAATTGATTCCACCTATTGACAAGACCTTCTAATATATGTTTTGCTTGGCCTTGGATATTGGTATCATTATAAATATATATATATATATATTTATATCACACAAATAAATGCAGTCATTCTATAACTGTCCTTTTCCCTCTGACTAATTTCACTTAACATGATACTCTCCATGTCTATCGATAGAGAAGAAATTCGAATGTCCAAAAAGCCTATGAAAAAATGCTCATCATCACTAATCATCAGGGAGATGCACATCAAAACAACAATGAGGTATCATCTCACACCACAGAGACTGGCACACATTAAAAAGAGCAAGAAACCAAGTGCTGGCTTGAGTGCAAGGAGAAAGGGACTCCTAATCCATTGTTGTTGGGAATGTTGACTGGTACAGCCTTTCTGGAAAACAATATGGACATTCCTCTAAAGACTAGAAATTGAGCTCCCATTTGACCCAACCGTACCCAACCTGATTCCCAGGTTACTCCTGGGAATAACCCTGAGAGTAAAAAAAAAAAAAACAAGCAGAAACACCATCTGCACTTTTATTTTCATAGCAGCACTATTCACAATAGCCAGAATCTGGAAACAATCAGAGTTCCCAAGAACAGATGACTGGATAAAGAAATTTTTGGTACATCTATACAATGGAATACTATGCAGCTGCTAGGAAAACCAAAGTTAGAAATTTGCCTATAGGTGCACTATTAAATTTTGATAGTTTCATTTTTGCTCCTCCTTCTTGAGATCTGCTTTGAAAATTAATTGATTTTTCTATTTTTGAAAATTACATGTTAACATATCCATATGGATATACACATGTATTCTAAGAGTTAAGGACTTTTAAATTATATTCTAAATATGCACATATAATTCTGTTTATGCAATCATTTTATTCCAGTTAATCAACTTGGAGTCATTTCCATCAAAGAGATATTTTGTTGTCTTTCCTATAATATAGATGAGAAATCATTGTCTTATAGTCAGTTGTGAACTAATTACCTGTGCTTATACAAATATCATTCGTTAATATTAGCAGTTATAATCATGTACAACCAGATATATGAAGTGAAATTTCTTTTGTTCGAACATGCCTAACTATGAGCAATAGTTACACTGACACGTATAATACAGTGAGAAAACATCTTTAGTAACAGACTGGAGCAAGTGGCCCTCCTAATAATTATTCCACAAAGTAGTTTAAATGGACAAAAGAACTTTTAAGGAAATCATGCTTGTTTTATTTTTGTATCATATAAAAGTCCTAAACACTTTTCAGTTATAAAAATATTTTTTGCATATATATAAGCATGACAAAAGTGAAAATAGCAAATCTTTAATTACTTTCCCTTGTAGGTAATGGAAGAAATCCAGGAAGTCTTGAATCTGACCATAAAAATGATAAATATTGAGTCTATCTTATGGCTGATGACTAAAAGAAAATCAATTATCTCATGCAATCTGTCATGAAGCTGTTTACCCTTGATAATTTAATTAAATTATCATGTGACTAACTATCATAAAAATGCTTCATTTCTTCACATTTTACTTTGTTAAACTGTGGAGGTAAAAATTTAAAAAAAATTGAATTTTTTAAATTATTCTGTACCAAGAATTAGGTAGTGGACTTGTAGTTTTTATTTTACCTGATAAATTAAGAAAAATGTGGAATGTTTAGCTTTTTCTTTCTATTAGCACCAGGTTTTGTTAAGTTTGTATTTTACTTTTCTTAGTGCATGAAGTGGAATAGACAGTAACTAAAGATCCTCTTAGCTCTAGCACTCATGCTATTTCTAATCTATACTACTTTAGATTCTATGTGTCTTGAATAATTTTTTATTTAATATTTTATTATACCACCATGAGATATACATTTTTAAAAGTACTGCTGATCATTTTGAAGGCAGGTGAAAGTCAAAGTTTTGTTACATAATTCTCTGTAATTCTTGAAAGTGAAAGTTTTGAGATAGACAACCTACCTATAGAGAATGGTTGCAATAAGAGTGTATTGAAAGGACTGTATAAAACTTAATTATCTAAAAGAAGATAGATAAAAGAACATTTTAGTTTATTTTAATTAGTCACCAAAAAAGACCATATAAAAAACTTTCAACTGGAAAATCGTGTAATTCCCTTTGAATTTTTCAGTTGAGATGCTTTATCATTATGTTATGAATGTCATGTAAGATATACTAGTTGTCAAGCTGAAAGACTGTACATTATAGAGATAAATGGATCATAAATTTCCCATCATTGTGCATTAATCATTATTGCTCTTTAAAATCATTAATTTGGAAAATTGAGATTTGACTATAATCTTCAATTTCCTAGCAAAATTCTTTGGGTAAAGAAAAATCCAAAAAAGGTCTATAAGTTACAGACAATTTTAAAAATGTAACGTAGTTGATTTTTAAAGTAAATCAACCACATGACACAGATATGCAATCAGTTATATAAGTTTGATTATGGAATGCGTCAAAGTTTGAACAGTAACTTAACAGTTCATGTATATTCTTTTTTTTTTTTTTTTGGGGTCACAGCCTGCGATACTCAGGGGTTGCTCCTCGCTCTGCACTCAAGAATTACTCCTGACAGTGCTTGGGGGACCATGTGGGATGCTAGGGATCAAACCTGGTCGGCCACATGCAAGTCAAACACCCTAACTGCTGTGCTATCACTCTGGCCTAATTCTAAGCTCACTTTCTAAAAAAGCTAGGCTTCTTCTAGGTAATGCAGTTATTTATATGAAAAAATATTTGTTAGCAACATTCTTTCCTAGGACTGCAAAAATAGTCCACTTGACTAACTTTAATGTACAAGAAAATATCTTTATCATTAACAATGGAGAGTGTTTTTCCCTTGGGACCATTGTTGGACATTTAATCTTGAAAATCTTGAAAAGACAGATTCCTTACTTAAAACTAGAATAAACTGGTAGTTCTCCTTTTAGTAAAAACATTTTCAGTATCTTGAAAGAGGTGCTTTTGCTGTCCAAAATTGACACTGAAAATTTACTAGTATCTAGCCCAGCCAGCATTATAGAAATATCACTTGTACTGTTCTCTTTCATCACCTAACCCTCGCTCTTCAACCTAATGCATCTTGCTTCTGCCTACACTATGTTACACTACATAAGTTGTTCTTTCCATAGCACAATAAATTCATTGTTGTTAAAGATTCTTCCTGTTTTCCCTTGACTTTGAAACAGCAGCTTATGTAATTGAGTACTCTTCTATCAGAAATACACTTTCAATTTTGTTTCTATGACACTATTCTGCCTTTTGTTTGGGAGAGGGTACACATATTTTTGCTCAAGGTTTACTCTCGGCACAGGAATCAGCTAATTCTATGGGCTACAGGAGTTTGATCCTGATTTAGCTCAATGAAAAATGCTCATCATCACTAATCATCAGAGAGATGCAAATCAAAACAACAATGAGATACCACTTTACACCACAGAGACTGGCACATATTCAAAAGAGCAAGAACAACAAGTGCTGGCGTGGATGTGGGGAAAAGGGGACACTCATCCATTGTTGGTGGGAATGCCAGCTGGTACAGCCTTTCTGGAAAACAATATGGACTTTCCTCCAAAGACTAGAAATTGAACTCCCATTTGACCCAGCCATACCACTCCTGGGAATCTACTCTGGGAAACCAAAAATACGCAGCGGAAACACCATCCCTACTTTTATGTTCATAGCAGCATTATTCACAATAGCCAGAATCTGGAAGCAACCAGAATGCCCGAAAATCGATGACTGGATAAAGAAGCTTTGGTACATCTACACAATGGAATACTATGCAGCTGTTAGGAAAAATGAAGTTATAAAATTTGCCTATAAATGGATGGACATGGAGAAGATTATGTTGAGCGAAATTAGCCAGAAGGAGAGAGACAGATACAGAATGACTGCATTTATTTGCATGGCATAAATATATATGTACATATTATGATACCAATATCCAAGGTCAAGTGAAGCATATATCAGGAGGTCTTGTCAAAGGTGGAAATTATCACAAACATGTGGGAGTCAGAGTTTAGGTAAGACAGAAAATGGAACAGGGTGCTAATAATAGTCGAGGGTACTAATGCCAACCTAGAACTGAGCATTAAATAGAGGCAAAAGGATTCACATGACAACCTTTTAATGTATGTTCTGTAATCCATAGTCTGGAAGGGAAGGAAAAGAGAAAGAGAGAGAAAGGCAAAGAAATAAAGAACCTGCCATGGAGCAGGGGCTGGGGGAAGGGGAGGGAACCGGGGATGTTGGTGGGAGATGGGCACTGGTGGAGGGACGGGTGCTGAAACACTGTATGACCAAAACCCAAACATGAACTTTTTAATTGTATATCTTTTTATTTGTATGGAGATGGGCACTGGTGGAGGGACGGGTGCTGAAACACTGTATGACCAAAACCCAAACATGAACTTTTTAATTGAAAAAAAAAAAGAAAAAAAATTAAAGCAAATGCCTTACGCATTTTCCTCTCCCTCCTGTCTCCCCCCCACTGATCCCTACTCACTGTTTTCTTTTTAGGAAAATTTAAATGTCTTCTGGATTTTGGGAGGGGGCATAAATTCCTGCTCTTCTTCCCTTGGAATTCCTTGGGATTTTGAAGTAGGCTTTCTATTATGTTCTTATAGTGCACCTGTGCAGAATGATTGTATTACTCCAGAAATCACTTAAGGTCATTCTCAAATTATGACCTCTATACTAGATCTATTTCCTGAATTTCAAGGCAGTTACATAACTCTTTACTTAATAGCATAGTAGTGATGTTTCCCAAGAAGCCCAAATTCAGCATTTATAAAACTGAAAACTTAATTCACTGCTTTTAGGAGCCTAGCATCTTGCTTTCAAGTGTTGGGGTATATCAAAGAATAACACTACCACAAAGTATTTTACATTTTACCTTTACTTCCTTCTTCATATTCTTGATACTCTAATACTAAGATATCTGATATACCTTTTGAGTTTTCCACTGCTTAATATCAACGTTGTAATTAGCTTTCTTTTAGCTTTCTTCTTTTCTGATTACTTTAATAAGCTCCTGAAAATTGTGTTTGTCCAGTTTAGTTACCCAGTTCCCTTTGTTTCTTCCATTAAATTCAAAATGATCCATTTGGGTTGACCCCTGAGAGGGTCTGTTTCCAGCACCAAAAAAGAGGGAGGTAACCAGTGGGAGGACTTCCAAGGACAAGGGATCTTGCTCACCTTACAGAGGTTCTCCTATACACTGGGATGATGGCAAGGGTGATTACTCAGAAGGAGGAGAACCACAGGCCTCCAGGAGCTCTTCAGAGAGGCGCTCATTTATTTAGCATGATACATAAGCTTTGATAACTACATTCAAAGGGGAAGGAAAGCAGTTTGTGAAAGCACCCCTTACATGAGGTTTGGTGTATTTCTAGCATACATTAAAATAGGGCATTTTGGTCAGTGATTTGCTACTTATTCACTGCCGGGGGCTTTTCATTCTTTACCCCCATGTTTTCCCACTGTTAGAGACTCCAGCTCAATGGCTTTGGTAAATGCAGTATAGTGGCAGACATGTGTTAGACTTCTGGGAATTCTCCTAACACTTAGCTCCCGTGGGGTGGGGGTGGGAGCTCTGGTTCCTCCTGGCAGTCTTTTCTGTCCACACAGTGTAGCCCCCACTAGTTTGTAATGTGAATATATGTATATCAGATTGGTGTTTTAATAACACCAAACATTAGCCAAGCGGCACAAATGCTGGCTGACTTTGATCGAGAATGTGGAAAGATAGGTCTACAGCTGAATCTAAAGAAAACTATGTTTATGAAAAATGAACTAGTTCCAGAGGCCCCATTCACTCTCAATGGAACAGACATCTCTGAATGCAGCAGTTATGTGTACCTAGGTCAAGAAATCAACATGATGAACGACCTAAAACCTGAGCTGCGTAGAAGGAAGAGAGCAGCATGGAATGCCTTCAAAGGCATTGAAGAAAGAGCTAAAAGGACAAAGAACCTCCGGGTCCAGGCACATCCCTTTGACTCTACCATTCTCCCTGCATTAACATATGCCTCAGAGACCTGGGCCCTATGAAAGCAGGATGAGAATGCTATTCGGTCTCCCAGAGAGGAATCGAAAGAGCTATGCTTGGAATATCACGCCTCACTCAAGTGAGAGAGGGGATCCAGAGTTCTGACCTCCATCGCTATTCCAGAATCAGGGACGCTGTCTCGTTTGCCAAGGCATCGAAAATCAGATGTGCTGGATATGTAATGCAATTTGGAGATGACCGCTGGACCAGAGCCGTTACTGTCTGGATCCCACAGGATGTCAAAAGACCATGTGGCCGCCCACCTACAAGGTGGTCAAACTTCCTTGTCAAGACCCTGAAGGAACGGTTTGAGGCTCTTCATATTCCTGAATCAACCAGATGCCATTGGGCTACATTGGCACGTGATAAGGCCCAATGGAAATGTTACTGGTGCCTGCTCAAGCAAATATATGACTAACGGGATTCAAATGATCAAGCAATATATGTATATATGCATGTATACATGTAGATATAGTATATATGTAATACATATATACTATATACACATATTTATATATGTATTATATTATATATTATATGTATATAATGCATTACATATATACTATATCTACAACTTATATATATATATATATAGTGCTTTGCTTAAAACACAAGAGTTTCCTTGATCACTTGAGATGTCATTGCACTTCTGTACTTGCGAATGCTGCATGATCTTGCTCCATATCTGTTTAGTTTGATGTCTTATCATTTCCTCCATATATTTTAAGCCCTGCCTTATTGAATTTATTTTAGTTATTCCAGCACAATAGCAATATGGCAGTTTTATGGTTCTTTGGGTTTTAAAGAGTCCTCTGCTAATGTGTTTGTATGCGCATACATGTGTGCTCTCTCTCCCCTCCCCTTCCCCCAGAAACACTTTCCCTCCTACTCTTTCCCTATATTTGGCTCAGATCTAGCTTTCAGAATTCTTTGCATCTTTCTTCCTTCAAAGACATCTCCTAGTTGTTCTCCAAACTAGCTAATGGTAGGAAACCATTGCAATTTTTTATCCACCATAAAAACAATTATATCGCTCCATATGACTTGATTGTATGTATAGAAGTCATTCAGTGATTATTGAAGTAAAGCTCTGAATTTTTTTATTTAACTAAGATAAGGAATTAAGCTGTGATTATTGGTCATAGATATGGTAGTCTTTGGGACAGTTTTAGCTTTATCTAACTTATTGAATTGTTTTCATTTAATTTCTCTACCAAAATATACTGTATCAGGAAATTCTTATTAGTACCAAGTCATTTCAATAAATTACAATATTTAATGTAATATATAAGTGCTCTGAACCTCAGACAAAGATATTAATGGAACATTAAAAGCATTTTTCCAACACTGTCAGTAATTAAAACTACAGCCTTCCCCACACATTCCATGCCTGTATATTTCCTACCTTAGGAACATTCCCAATATGTTGAAAAACACTAGAAGTCTAACGTATTTAAAAATTCTTTCCGTTAGAGGCCTATGCTCCTTTACCATCTGATTCTTTCAAATTGGTCCCCTTAGACACATTTTTTCAATAATTAATCTAATTCAAGCTATCACCATCTCTTGCCAGAAGAGTTAGTTACAATTTACTAAGGAGAATATCTGCACCAACATGTCTCCTGCCAGCTCATTATTTACGCAGCAGCCAGACCAATATTATTATGCCTAGCTTAAAATCCCCAATATTTCATAATGGTCTTCAAGAAAAATGTGTTACTCTTTTCCCTTCTAATTCCACAGTACTAACAAACTTGCTATTTAGATGACATAAGCTGATACATGTTTTTGGCTTTTCTATTCCCCATCCAGATTTGCATTAGAGCTAATGACACTAGGATGGATGGCTTTTAAGAAAAATCTTGGTGTTTCTCACAGGTACTCTCCAATAGTGCAAGTTAGTCATTAAATCAGACATTAGACATCAAAGGTTTAATAAAGATACCTTATTCATATTCCTCTCCCTGTCTGATTGTAAGACAGCATAATCTGTCCTTTTAGGAACATTTTTTCAGTAGTAGTCAAGGGCCTCATGGAACTCTTTATCATGCTCATATATTCTAGCAAGTAAATGAGTGGAGGCTTCAAAAGGAATAAATTACTTGTGCAAGGGCACACAATGAGTTAGAGTGTATTACAGAAGTCATTCATCTCACTACACTGTTTTCTTTTCTACGGTTTAGTTTTAGTTGGGAGAAATATGTGCTAAGAATTGCCAGTGTAGGACAGAATGAGAAATGAAGAATTAGATATTGTAGATAAAATCTATATACATCATAAAATTTATCTAGTGATAAAATGATATATTTTTCCTTAAAATAAAAATACTTTAAACTGGGTATTGGGAAGGGAAGAAGGTAAGAATTGAGTGAAAGAAATCACTTAGGCATCACACACTGGAGTTTATTTTAATAAATTATAAGTGTGTTTATACTGAGATTTTTCCCTCTATAAATAAAGGTTTTATATTCCAAGCACTGGTTTTAAGAAATATCTTAAAAATGGCTTAGTATTTTAAAAACACCAGATTCACATGAATGACATGACCAAATTAACAAATGGAATCAAGTTTATTTTACTTATAAGCTATGTAAATATATAAAAATATAGGTATTAGTTTTACTAAGTATATATCCTAAAAAGTGTGACCAATGAAGCAAGACTCAAAGAACAAAAAAACCCTCTTTACAGAAAGTCATTTACCTTACTAGTAGCTTGTCAGATGCTCCCACAGAAAAAAAGTATTTTTAATGCAATGAATTGGGAATGAGCTCCTAAATTTGGCTCAGTGAGTAGTAAAATATAAACACAAAAGTTTGGCTGAATCATTTCCTGAATGCATTCTTGGTATTCTTCCAAATTAGACTGAAGGAAATTATGTGGGTAAAACCGAAAATTTCAGATACAAAACAAGCAAAGAGCTTTGACCACTTGTAAAATGACCAAAACATGATCAATCATAAAGGAATATTTAATGTATTTGTATTTCATAGCCATTTTGATGTTTGAAGTTATAATCTAAGTATTTGAGTGAATCCTTTTTAGATGAAGGGGTATATATATATGTTTGTGTATGTATGTATGTATATATAGACTTTATGTATATATATACATATATATATATATATTTAAGTATCAGAATATTCCATGGCAATTGCTTAGAAGTTGCTGACAAGTAAATGAGTCAGCATATGACTGAAGACTTGCTAGAATATGATAGGGTATATGTATTATAAATGCAGCAAAGGGTTTCTTAAATCAGTATTCAACAGAGGAAATAAAATTTGTTCAATAAGAAAAATTTTCCTAAGAAAACTGAAAGCAGTAAGGGCAAAGAAATGTAAATGATTGCAAATTATTGAGAATACATTTGATAAAGAATGCTGGGCACAGTGTAAGCAAGGGTTGCTAAGTAAGCCATGATTAGAGAATAAAGGATTGCAGCTCATGATAACATTTACTTCTTATCTCCGAGGTGAAGTGACAGCCATGTAATCATTGTGGAATAGGATTAACATTAAGTACTTTCCTTTTGACAATATATTTATATGCTTGTTTCAAGCAGCACCAATAGCAACATTTGTAGACATTGTGCTACATTCTCTGCTCATTTTGTAGATGTAGAAAGATCATGTAGAAGGGTAAAAATTACAGCTCTACATGATTGCACAGCCAGATTTAAAGTCAGCAGTGGAATGCTATAAATAACTCTCATAGACCTTGTGCTACACTACCTTTAAATTGGGAAAAAATTACATAGATTGTTTAGACTAAGGAGAAAAATAAATGGAAGGAGACAATGATGGGAGGGAGAGCCCTAAGAAGTGCAAACACACATGGGCAACAATGTGGAAAAATATGGGTGGGAGTTTCTTGAGTACAGTGGTAAAAATGCGAGTAAGGAATAGCATAGTATTGAGGCTTCTGATTTGTAGCTGAATAGAGAGTAGTCCATTTTACTAGAGTGTGAGTAGAAATCACACTGAAAGAGTAGTAGTAGTGGCAGGAACTAGCTCATTTTACCTAGAATGTGTGGAGATTGATATGTTTATGGAAATTCATTTGAACTTCCCAAGAAGACACTATATGAGTATAGTACCTGAGTATGTGTGGGGGTAATGGCAAGTGGGGAGGGGGAGGTGTAAAGGGAAATAGTGAAGCAGTGGACAGAGTACCTAGTTAGAGTGATGCTCTTTAGTTATTTGGTGTCATGAATTGTACCTAAGGGATTATTGTTATAAACCCTTAGTTTTACTGCCAGTAAATTTGTGTCCTTGGGACTCAAAATATTTGTTTTCAACTATGGGCAGTATAATATATACATAAAAGATACCTTATGTACATAAAAGATACCTTTAGTGTTCTCTATTTGAAGTGGAAGGCATTCCAAGTGATTCTCGGGGGACTGAATGATGCAGGGACCCAAACACAGGAATCCTGTATCCATGCATGTTCTTTGAACCATTTCACTGGCCCTAATAATAATTTTCTTAAAATTCAATATCAATATTTATTATGTAAGTACTGTCAGCAGATATCTGGAAATTTGTATAAATGGCCACAAGGGGGAAAGAGCTCTAAATCTACATTATCAATTACTTCATGTAAATTATCTAAAAAAGTTGTCTGAAATTGTTGCTAGACTCTGATTACCCATTCCTTAGGGAAATTGGTGGATAATCTTACTACTGAAGATAGATTTAATTAAATTGAAGTATACTTCCATTTTGCAAAAGTTATGATAAAGTTACTGAATCTGTTTATAAAATATTTGTAAAAATTAATTAAAATGTTATTTATTAAACAAATTCCCTGAAGAACTACAGATGTCTGTTTGCCTAAAATGAATACTGCAGAATTTTTGTTTTTGTATTACAGTTTGGTGATAAAGCATGATATGTAGTGTCTGGAGACTCAATTTTTTTCCAGCTCTATGCAAAGAAAATGCCCTCCATACTGTTCTATCTCTGTGGCCCACTGTAGAATATAAAAATCTATCCTGAAAGGAAGTTTTCATTCCCTCCAATAAGCATAATTTTAGTCACTACTGAAAGTTCTCAGTTATTGTCAAACAGGTATAATATTGGTATGTAAATGTTTTATAAATATCCATATTTATAAATCACAGAGGTGAGGGGAGGCAGGTGTTGGTCTCACAATGAAATGTTGCATATTTATTGATTAGCTATTATACAGGTACAGACTGTCACATGTTTAGTATTAAAATACTTTTTGTTTTCTGTTTAAGTTAGCACCTACACTTTAGCTATATGTGAAAGTCTGTTTTAAGGAATTTATAGGTCATTGGACTAAGAATTACTTTATGACTCTTCCTTAAGTTTATTGACAGTTTTTATACTTTATAATGATTTCAGTATTTTTGTCTATATAGTCTAAAATACATGAACTTTGAAACTATTTTCTAAATTTAAGTTTTCTTAAATCAGGGATCATGTAGAGATATTCCCATTCTGAGCACGCAAAGTCTTTCATACACATATGCAATCTTATAATAATGATCATATGAGATAATATTTTCTTCACAGTTCGTTCTATTCATAAGTTGCAGGAAACTCAAGGGTGATATTTCGCCTCCTGAAATTTTTACTACTAGTACACAGACCTGAGTGTGATGGTAGATACTCAAACTTTTTTTTAAATCAAAGCACCATGATTTACAAAACTATTTATAGCTGTATTCTAGCACTAATCTGCCACCAGTGTCAACTTCCCTCTACCAGTGTTTCAAGTTCCCTCTCCCATGCCCCAGCCCCCACCAACATGCATCTTGACAGGCACCTTTCAGGTTTGGTTATCTCATGATTATCTCATGAGGTTTGTATCTCATGATTTCAATGTTGTTCACTCTGTGATTTGGGTATTTAGCTATTTCTTTACACTGCCGATATACCTGAATTCCCTTAGCACTTACTTCCCTGGGCCCATATTGCTTCCCATCAGTTTTTTCTTCCCTCATTTTACTTTCATTAATTTTCTGTCTTTTTTCCCTCCTTCCCTCTATTCTGGGACCAAGATCAATCTAGGCTTCCCCCTTTAAAACATCGCAAATACTTTTGATGTTACAATGAGTGATAATTTCATTTAAGTGTTTTTTTTTAGCCAGAGTTTTCTTTACAAACCTGTAATTCCTCAGATTAGGTTACACTTAAGGATTTATTTTAAACTCATAAACCCCTCCACCTATTAAAATAATACAACTTAATAGCAAAACAATCACAAACAGTGAAGGTTAGTTTAACATATTCTGTAAATTGTGAGTATATTGCCTGTATGCATGTTGCAGTGTTGAGTAGTTGTAGAAATATATTCTTTTTAAGTAGCATTAATCTCTTAAGAGATTTAACCACATCATCTCTGTTGTTCCTAGAATCGGGTTGGAGCTGGCCATACAATCTCAGAATCTGAGATGACATGAATGGGATTATTATACATGTTTATGAAAGCTTCTGGGTCCATGAAATCTTCAGACTTGTACAAATACATTATTACTTGCTCTGGGAGGAGTAATTCAGGTACAGTTTTATGTAAGTCATCTGGCCCTTTATTGCCCACTTTAGTGGTCTTAAAAATGTAGACTGCCAGCTTATGAATTTGCTTGAGAAACTCTGTGACCACTTCCTCTAAAGACTGTGATTGTGTTACATCGTCGAGATACATTACTGGCACGTTTATTAATGAAGCACACCATTGCACAAATATCCTTGTTGGGATATTGTGGGACAGAACTATAATTTTCATTCCTTGGATAAAATAATCGGGTATATTCTTTTTATCTTTAATATAATCTGAAAGAATTTTCATAAGAGTATCGTTGGAGGACTCTATTATATGTAACAGAGTAGTAGGATAGATTAACAATAATCCTGTCACAGCTTCTCCGAGATGATGTTTCGAAATTGATTGAAATAGTTGTTCATAGTGGTCAGAAATATCTTTTGTTTCCGCATGTTCTGATATCTTAGCCACTAGAAACATCCTATGAAGAAGAAATTTCTTTAGAAGTAGTCTGTGCTTTTCTTCTAGGAGATGCAAGTAATTGTTCCGTGGAACTTGTGGCATTAGAAGAGATTCTAATGGAAAATTATTTTTGGTGACATTTCGCTTATGGCCTGAGGACATGATGATTCTCTTCAATAATTCTAATTTTCTGTTTATCACCGTATTTGTATTTTCTGGTTACCTCTTTCTTCATTGATAACTCTGACTCATTATTTCTTCTGATGAAATATGTAAGAGAGAGAAAATAATTTGTCATGTTCTGCTGAATAACAAAATCCCTTCCCTGTTTTATCAATATGTAAGATCTGTGTTATGATGGGTAATTTAAAACTAGACTCAAATTAAAGAGATTAGAAAAAAATTAGCGTACAGTCTGGAATCGTCATTCTAACAAAGATGTTTAGGAAAGAGAACCTGAAGATGAGTTGTGTTTTTATTTGCATTATTTTTCTTCAATTTATACCAAAGTTTTCCTTCTCATCCAGAAACACACAGAGAAGTTTATTGTAATGAAATATGGCAGTAAGTTCATAATTTTGAAAACCACTTGCATGTATCTAGTGATGGCATATTAGTAGCTTTGGACTCATAACAAATATCTTTTCATTTACATAACTGTAGATTGTCCTCAATTTGACAAATTAAAGTAGTATTTTATGTAACTTCATGCATTATTTTTATAAATTTAACTGGTTAATAATATATTAAAATCTCTGGATCCTAACAGACTTATGTAAATTTAATTCCGTACTAACTGTGACTAATGTTACTTGCATAATAACAGTAAACCTTTGGAGTGATATTATTTAGTTTGTCTTTCAGCACACCTCAGAAAAATCCCTGTTTCTATTTCATTGTTGTAGTTATCAAATTAAAAATACCATTACATTCAATTTACTTTTCTTACAAATATTTTCTTCCCTCCAGTTCAACTAAACATTTTCTTTATTAAGATATTGCTTTCCCTCACCTGTCTTTGAGGTCTCATGTTCTCCATCGCTTTCCCAACTGTCACTGTCTTGGTTACTTTCAGTTGTGCTGGGCTCTGTTATGGTTGCCATAGTGCCTTGGTGAGTGAGAATGCTAGCAGAGTTAAAGGGCCAGAGCATATTACACAACATTTCTCATTAATTGAGGCTACAGTTATAATCACTAGCAGGACTATGAAAGTTTCAGCTGTACAGCTCCCTCCTCAAAAATTACATATGCCTTACCTGCCACTCTTACTTCAGCCACCTTCCAATGGACTGTCTTATTGTGTTCCCAAATCACACTCTCCCTCTCTTTGTTTTCTTACTTTCAGATAGTTTTTTCTCCATAGCCTCCTCTACATCACAGGGAGGGCTTATTTTCTGGAATATCCTTTAATCTGTTTAGTTTGATGGTAGACACAGACATATTCTTTGTCCTTTTCTTTTCTGCCCAGTTTAGAAAAGAGGAAATCTTTGTACCTTGCACACTATATAAATGTGCTCTCAACAAACTTCCTACTGGGTCTTCCTAGGGTAGAGAGGTACTTATGAACTAATTAACGAATAGAGGAATACAAATGTAATTCTATGTAATGGTAATGATATAAGAAAGCTTTATTAGGTTTGGTTTTCTCAATTTAGTGTAGCTTATTTTTGAAATAAACTACACTATGAAAAATGCCCCATATCTCAAAATAGCATTCATGTGAGCTCCAAAATATAATTTATGAAGACCAGCAGCATTATTTTCTACTTAAAAATAAAATCTTAGAGCATGTACCTCAAACTCCACTGAGGATAGCATTATAATAGTAAAATCACCTTAAAACTACACAGAAACTATTCTAGAACATGTAGACTGAGAAGGTACGATAATTCTTTAGTTGTATAGTATACAAAATTATAATTTATTTTTGTGGTTTACTTCACTACCTGAAATAATATAATATTTTCTGAGCAGCACAGAAGCCTTGTCATTAACCATTCCAGGAACTGCTCTTACTGTTTTTGCTTGCAAAATATGATTATGTTAGCCCAAATCTCCTTTTTGGCCCTATTTTCCCTAGTTTCAATGATATTTAATTTTTTCTGAATTTCTACCCAGATCAGTTATATGACATACTCCTTTTCTTGCTCATGCTACTCTGGGCTGATAAGGCTCTATCCTTTCCTTGTAGACCTTTCTCACCCCACTCCTAGAACAATTAACATTGGGTTTCCCTTTAGTGAGGATGGGTGTGTGATCTTCCAACTCTTTTTTTTTTTTTTTTGCTTTTTATGGGTCACACTCGGCCATGCTCAGAGGTATTCCTGGCTCTTCACTCAGGAATTACTCCTGGCGGTGCTCGGGGACCTTATGGGATGCCGGGGATCGAACTCAGGTTGGCTGCATGCAAGGCAAATGCCCTACCTGCTGTGCTATCACTTCGGGCCTGATCTTCCAACTCTTATAAGTAGTTTCACTCATTTTGATATTTATTATGAATACTTAATTTCTACTGCCTCCTTCATTCATCCTCACTCTCTATCATTCTCTATTCTTTTACAGTAAAAGAATCTTCTGCTCTTACCTTTTTTTCTAGATGTTCCACCTCTTCTATTTAACTAAAGATCATGGAATTGTAAAAACTTTTAAGTAGCTTCTTCATAAATTTCAGAATATATAAATTTAATGTCTTCACTATTTCATTCCTTCCAGTGGAATTCTTGGAGACAAAGTATATCTTTATGAGGTTTAGAGTGATTTCTTTCACTTTACTCAATGATGGAAGCTACGAGAGGGAATATGGGCACATCTAACAGTAGGATTATATTTGCATTAATTCAATTCAGTGGGAGAATTTATAGGACATTGTCTACATAGAATCTCTTTTGCGTATACAATGTCATATGATCCATATATAAATATATATATATATATATATATATTTCCATGTAAAAAAGTTACCTCTTTCAATACAAATCTTACTGTCTACAAAAACTGTAGCTTTTTTTTTCACCCTTACAAAGATCAACTTGTGAATGGTCTCATCATGTAGACTTTGTTTCCCTTTTCTTTTGTGTTTCTTGGTTCCTCCAATAAAGATCTTGAGGAAAACTGACAGGGTTTCATTTTATAATTAAATTTTATATAATTATAAAATATATTTTTATTTGTATAGGTATACATATTTTTATATGTATAGGTCATATGATGTATAGATCATATTCATTTATTTCAATAAATCAATGCTTCTTTACAATAGTTATAATCTATTCATTGATGTAGGCATCAAACATGAAATTATCATTTATACAAGTTAAAAACTATTTCTTATATGGGCAGTAATGATCAACATAATTGATGCCAGCTAAGGGAGCAGAAAAGGGGATGAGGATGGAGGGTGGGTGGGAAATGGGGATCTCTGGTGGTGGTGGGGGCACACTGCTGGTGGGATTGGTGCTGAATGATGAATCTTTCTAACAACTATATTGCGAAAAGCTTTGTACTTTGTAAATCACAGTGTTTAAATATATAAAACTATTAAAAAACTATCTAATATTGACATTTGGGGGGTTATTATAGTGCATTTTAAACTGTTTCTACCTCTGTAGATTCCTACATCATCCAAGGAATTTTTTCATTTTTCTTGTGTTTTCAGCTCTTGGTTTGCTTCTTTTGAATCTTAATATCAAAGTAACTTAGTTTCCTGAAATGTTTAAAGTCATCTCACTTTGTTTATTTCCTTTCTGTCAATTATATTTTTGCTAAAAGTAAGCTATTGAGTAAATAAGAAATAAGAACATAGACAATTTGGATAGTTTTTTCCAACCAATTCTTTCTTTAAAGTATTTTATTATACCACCATGAGATATACAATTACAAAGATATACAATTACAAAATTCATATTTGGGTTTTGGTCATACAGTGTTCCAGCACCCATCCCTCCACCAATGCGGTCTCCCACCACCAACGTCCCCGGTAAACTCTCCCTCCCCCAGCCCACCTCCATGGCAGGTTCTTGATTTCTTTTCTCTTTATCTCTATCTCTTTCTCTTTTCCTTACCTTCCAGACTATGGATTACAGAACATACATTAAAGGGTTGTCATATGTATCTTTTTGCCTGTATTTAATGCTTAGTTCTAGTTGGTATTAGTACTTTCGACAATTGTTAGCACACTGTTCCATTTTCTATCTTACTTAGCCTCTGAATCCCACACATTTGTGATCAATTTGGATAGTTTATTATTGGTGTGTGTAATTATAATTGTATGGTATTTTATTGATGATGAACGACGTAAAACATGAGCTGCGAGGAGGAAGAGAGCAGCATGGAATGCCTTCAAAAGCATTGAAGAAATAGCAAAAAGACAAATAACCTCCAGCTCCGGGCATATCTCTTCAACTCCACCGCTTTTTCCTGCATTAACATACGCTTCAGAGACCTGGACCCTACGAAAGCAGGATGAGAATGCTGTTCGGGTCTCCCAAAGAGGAATCGAAAGAGCTATGCTTGAAATATCATGTCTCACTCAAGTGAAAGAAGGAATCCGGAGCTCTGACCTCTGTCGCTGTTCCAGAGTCAGGGACGCTGTTTCATTTGCCAAGGCATCAAAAAATCAGATGGGCTCGATTTGGAGACAACTGCTGGACTAGAGCCGTTACCGACTGGATCCCATGGGATGTCAAAAGGTCACGTGGTCGCCCACCTACAAGATGGTCAGACTTCCTTGTCAAAACCCGAAGGAATGGTTTGATGCTCTTTGTATTCCTGAAGCAACCAGATGCCATTGGGGTACACTGGCACATGATAAGGTCAAATGGAAATATTACTGGTGCTTGCTTGAGCAAATCGATGAATAACGGGATGTCAGGTGAACAAGTGATGGTATTTTATTACTGGATTTTACTTTATTATAGTCTTTAATGTTGCTGTGAATTGATTCCAGGATCTTACATATGTAAGACAAATACTCTGCAACTGAACCATAATCCTCATAATCTCACCAAAACTCTTCAGTGCCACCCTCGAGAACATCATGAGACAATTAGAATGGGAAGGAATGGGAGTGAAGATAGATGGTCGTCAACTACACCACCTCCCGCTTCGCTGATGACATCGTTCTAATAACACCAAACATTAGCCAAGCGGCACAAATGCTGGCTGACTTTGACCGAGAATGTGGAAAGGTAGGTCTACAGCTGAATCTGAAGAAAACTATGTTCATGAGAAATGAACTAGTTCCAGAGGCCCCATTCTCTCTCAATGGAACCAACATCTCTGAATGCAGCAGTTATGTGTACCTAGGTCGAGAAGTCAACATGATGAATGACCTAAAACCTGAGCTGCGCAGGAGGAAGAGAGCGGCATGGAATGCCTTCAAAGGCATCGAAGAAATAGCTAAAAGGACAAAGAACCTCCGGCTCCAGGCACATCTCTTCGACTCCACCGTTCTCCCTGCATTAACATACGCCTCAGAGACCTGGGCCCTACGAAAGCAGGATGAGAATGCTATTCGGGTCTCCCAGAGAGGCATCGAAAGAGCTATGCTTGGAATATCACGTCTCACTCAAGTGAGAGAAGGAATCCGGAGTTCTGACCTCCGCCGCTATTCCAGAATCAGGGACGCTGTCTCGTTTGCCAAGGCATCGAAAATCAGATGGGCTGGACATGTAATGCGATTTGGAGACAACCGCTGGACTAGAGCCGTTACCGACTGGATCCCACGGGATGTCAAAAGATCACGTGGCCGCCCACCTACAAGATGGTCAGACTTCCTTGTTAAGACCCTGAAGGAACGGTTTGAGGCTCTTCATATTCCTGAATCAACCAGATGCCATTGGGCTACATTGGCACGTGATAGGGTCCAATGGAAATGTTACTGGCGCCCGCTCGAGCAAATCGATGAGTAACGGGATTCAAGTGATCAAGTGATCAATGTTGCTGTGAATTGATTCCAGGATCTTACATATGTAAGACAAATACTCTGCAACTGAACCATAATCCTGGCCCTATAATAGTAACTGACATTTTCCCCCATTTTTTTCAAGGACACTCAGAACTTGAATTCCTTTGTATTTCATCAAACATGTTTACCCTCAGGGACCACTGAAGCACAGAAACACTCTGTGTCCCTAGTAGACATCAGTATTTTCTGTTCCAGTGTGACCTGTTTAGAGTAGATATCTAAGTTTAAAACAACTGACTAATGGCAGTACCTATACTGAAACATGATGTAGAGAAGAGGCTCCCATATGTTTTTACCTACCACACCCTATTCATAAAAAAAGTCCTCAACAATCCTCAAAAAATCTACCTCCTTTAAGCAAACAATATATGCCACTTCAGAAAATACTACTGTACTATTGCACCGTCTATTATTTATATGTCCGCTTGGGGGCAGTATTGTCCACTTTGGGGAACCCGTTGTGGCGGAATCTTTAAGTTCTATCTATCCCTTGGTTATTCAACTTGACTCATATAAATATATAATTTATACTTCTAGTTTATGTCAGAAGTGTAACTTAATTTTCCCAAAAGTTTCTGTGAAATAAAACACCTTGTGTTCTTTTTTATCTTTAAAAGGAAGATGGAAAAGACTTTAAAAGATTCAATATCATTAATTATTTAACTAGTGCCATACACTAGGTTGTCTTTATGCTTTAATTAATATTTCCAATATACCTATATGATAGAAATTTAATATTAATTTTCTTATGCAAAATCTGAATGATCTCAACATCTTCTGTACTCTTTCTACCTCAGGTAAAGAGAAGGTAAATATACACTTTCCCTAGTCTGTTATAGGACCATTTTTGCTTCTCTCTTACAGGACAGTTTCCCGAGAAATGGGTATAGTTTATGGGTGAATAAAGTAATTTCAAGAAAAACTGATACATTATACCTGTGATGCAACACAATTTATCTTTTTTTTCTTGTTCATCTCAGTTTTATCTGCACTTTCAGTATATGCTAGGAAAAGTTTTTGGCACTGAAAAAAAAAAACACGATCTTGGAAAACAACTGTTCCGTCATTTTGGAAAGTTGGAGTTCAGAGGGAAGTTAGAATGCCTATGAATCATGGAAGAGCCATAATATATTCAGCCATTTAGAAACGGTTTGGTGGAAAGGATGGTGTGACCCCTTTAATGCAATTATTCTAACTTGATCATGGCCTTATAGCAAAGGGCCGGGGGCCTGGCTTTTGTGAGTGTTTGTTTCTCTAACCATCTGAAGAAAGCCTCTTTCATAGCATCTGTAGATAAGGATATGGTTTTCCTTATCTTTGGTTTCTTCATGGATCCCATTTTAACCTTTCACTGTGCTCATCAACTAGAGAATGAAAGATGTCTAGATCGCCTTTATTATCATTTAATTTGTTTCATGACAGAAAATCAGTATCAGAGAATTATTAATCTAAATCAGTGTTTCTCAACCTTTTACTAATTGTGGCTCCCTTCTAAACTTGTTTTCTTCCTGTGGCTTCCAAGTCTACTGATTAGCCCTTTAGTCTCATGCTGTGAACCCTTCCCACCTGTTATGGGATTTTCCCTTTTGACTCTTTTGGAATACACCGAAACATAAGGCCTCTGATTAAACAATATTGGCCTGAAATGGATAATGACTTTGGCAGAGCTTTTCATTAAGTGCACAAACATAAAGTATTAAGTAGTCAAAGTATATTTGACTTAGCAGAGCAAAACAGAGTGAGCTTAGTGGTGACATCACAAGATATTTGAAGAACTGCAAATGGAGAAAACTAGATTAGCATCCCTCCAGCACTCACTGCTTCTCTTTGACAAAAGTATTATGGAAAAATATTTGATGATTTTCACAGAGAGCACAGGAATACTTTTGTTATGAAATTCAAACATAAGCCTACTATTTGTAGGGAAAAATGTGCCAGACACTGTGGAAATATTCATGTGAATCTGGAATTGTATCTGAAAATGTAAAATGTATTTTTACTAGTGAAGTATGGTCTCTGTAACTATGCATTATAGGCCTGGATAGAATAAATACTATAATAAAGACATAAAAAAACACTGAAAAGAGAAAACTCAGGAACAATTAAATCTGGCAAGAAGAACCTGCATTTTGACTGGAATTTTTTAAAAAGTTATTTTGAAAAGGCCAGAACCTAGGGATTTTGTGTTATTAAAATAGATAAAGCAGAGTGAATAGATTAATGCATATAGAAGAGGAGTACAACATTTGAAATATGGTAACATGACTTGGCTAGTTCTCAAACTACAGAAACTTTAATCTGTTAAATTTCATATTGAAAAATTTCGTATTAAACAGTTTCTGAGTCTCTAGTCTTAAAAAAAAGAGTAATCTAGTATACTTAAAATATGGTTTAATCGCTAGACTAGACCACTAGACATCCCGTTGTCCATCGATTTCCTTAAGCAGGCACCAGTAACATTTCCATTTGACCCTATCACGTGCCAGTGTAGCCCAATGGAATCTGGTTGTTTCAGGAATACGAAGAGCCTCAAACCGTTTGTTCATGGTCTTGATGAAGAAGTCTGACCATCTTGTAGTTGGGCGGCCACGTGATCTTTTGACATCCCGTGGGATCCAGTGGTAACGATTCTAGTCCAGCGGTCATCTCCAAATCACATTATATGTCCAGCCCATCTGATTTTCGATGCCTTGGCAAATGACAAAGCATCCCTGACTCTGGAACAGCGACAGAAGTCAGAACTCCGGATTCCTTCTCTCACTTGAGCGAGGCATGATATTCCAAGCGTAGTTCTTTCGATTCCTCTTTGGGAGACCCGAATAGCATTCTCATCCTACTTCCCTAGGGCCCAGGTATCTGAGGCATATGTCAATGCAGTGAGAACAGTGGAGTCGAAGAGATGTGACTGGAGCCAGAGGTTCTTTGTCTTTTTTCGCTATTTCTTCAATGTTTTTGAAGGCATTCCATGCTGCTCTCTTCCTCCTGTGCAGCTCAGGTTTTAGGTCATTCATCATGTTGACTTCTCGACCTAGGTATATATAACTGCTGCATTCAGAGATGTTTGTTCCATTGAGAGTGAATGGGGCCTCTAGAACTAGTTCATTTTTCATGAACATAGTTTGTTGAAATTCAGCTATAGACCTATCTTTCCACATTCTCGGTTAAAGTCAGCCAGCATTTGTGCCGCTTGGCTAATGTTTGGTGTTATTAGAATGATGTCATCAGTGAAACGGAGGTGGTATAGTTGCCGGCTGTTTATCTTTACTCCCATTCCTTCCCATTCTAATTGTCGCATGATGTTCTCGAGGGTGACACTGAAGAGTTTTGGTGAAATGGTATCACCCCTTCTGAACCCCTCTTTTGACATCAATGATCACTTCCTTGTAGAATGGTGAGATCCTGGTGGTGAATCCGTAATAGAGCTCACGAAGGATCTTGATATATTGGGTTTGAACACTCTGTTTGGCTAGGGCTTCAATAACTGCTTCAGTCTCCACAGAATCAAAGGCTTTCTTTTAAATCAATGAATGTAAGACAGAGCAGCATCTTGAACTCCCCTACAAACCTCAATGAGCTTGGTTACTGTGTGGATAGGTCGATTGTGCTGAATCCTTTTTGGAAGCCAGCTTGCTCGCATGGCTGTCCTTCATCTAATGTTCTGCCAGTCCTGTTCAGGATGACTCAAGTGAACAGCTTGTAGATGATGGACAACAGGCAGATAGGGAGATAGTTGCCAATGTCATGAATGTCTCCCTTCTTGAACAGTATAACTGTCCTGCTGGTTTTCCATTGGGAGGGCACCTTGCATTCAGACAGGTAGCATGTGAAGAGCCGAGCCAGTGTATTAATGAGTACTGAAGGCAGATTCTTCAAGTGTTCTGGTCTGACTTTGTCTGGGCCTGGTGCTGTTCCTTTCTTTACCGACGAGATGGCATATCTGATTTCAGAAGGGAGAACGTTGGGAATGACATATCCATCCTGTGGAATTTTTATGTGGGCAGGTGGATGTGGCTATCAAAGAGATTTGAGTAGAAGTCCTGGATAATCTTCTCCATTGCCTTTCTGGAAGATGTGATAGATCCATCAGGGCGTCGGAGGGCAGTCATCTTGGTCTTATATTTGGCAAAGGACAGGTGGGCGGTGTGAATGCTTTTCCCGGCTTCTGCCGCATCTTCCAGTATTTCTGCTCTTCTGTCTTTAAGGTCTTCTTTTTATCGCTTCTCTGCACCGTTTAGCAAGCTTGGACGTTAGCATTTGGTCTCTTGAGGCTCCCGCAACTTGCCACGTTGGCGAATGAGCTGGAGGCTTTTTGAAGACACGCGTCCTTTTGTGTCTTTCTCTTTCTCGGCATTCTTCACACTATCATCGAGGTGTTTAACCAGTCGGTTGTATTCTTCATCGATGTCGTCAATGATGATATCTTCCCATGTTGCTGCAATGGTGCCAAAGAGTTCCCAGTTGGTGGTCGTTCTGGGAGTTCTCTTCTTAAACTTTGCAGCCTTTTCTCCCTGTTGCGTGAAGTAGAATTTTTGCACTGAAGAAGACGGTGGTCTGATCCTGTTTGGGATTTTTGGATGACAGCAACATCGGTCAGGCAAAACCTTTGATTGAAGATGATGTGGTCAATTTCATTATGGAACTGTCCACCAGGAGATTCCCCTGTCCAATGTTTCACTTCAGCCTTCTTGGACTGTGAGTTCCCATGAATGATCTTGGTGGACATGATGAACTCAGATAGTCTCTCACCCTGTTCGTTCCATTATAGGCCATGGGTCCCTATGTGGAGTTCTTCAGCTGATCTTCTCGGTCCTATCTTGGCATTAAAATCACCGACTATGATCTTGTAGAAGGTGTGATCTTTTTTTATAGAACTCCTCCAATTCCATGTAGAATTTCTCAATTTCATCTTCCATGTATGTGGATGTTGGTGCGTAGACAACGAAGATAGAAATTGCTGGCAGTGGGCCACATCTCTTCAAGTGTTATCATCCAATTCGGTTTGTTAGGCATTCAAATGAATCAATGTTCATGGCCTCATTTGTGTTGGCAAGAACACCGGACACCACCGACGCCTCTTTCATTGCATGTTCCTAGGAAGAGTTCTTCTCCGGTGTCAAAACGGCATGATGGGATTGATGTCTCCTCATCTCAGTGAGACCAATGATGTCATACTTGATCTTTTACGCTTGCACCATTAGGTCCTAAATATATGCTTCTGATGCCAGCGTACGTGCATTGAAAGTACAGACAGTCATTTTAGTCCTTCTTCATTTTGGCAGCCTACTTCGGTCCTGAAATTTTATCAGGTACTCCTTGTTCGTCCTTCTTAATGCTGCTGTATTAAGGGCTCTTTCAGGGTCGGGAAGATACACATTTTTATTACTGGTTTTGGCACATTGAATATGCATCGGACAGCTTGCCAGACTCTACCATGCAGATGGTATATTCTAAGTTCCTCCCCCAAAGGGGGAGTACCTTTCCTTTCTAGTCTACTTTCCAATAAACATTTCTACTTTCTAATTCTGAGTCTGAGCATTTTTATTATTGCTCAGACATATTGAAAACCTGGGAATCGCGATCTAACATAGAGACCAGCTGCCGCCGCCGCTTCTGCCTCACCTACATCATTTGGGGGCTCGTTTGGGATCTCACTCACAGCAGAAGAGTGATCTTTATGCTTCTTTTGAGCAGTTCCAACAGCAAATTGGTGTATTTCACTTCATTGTGAACGCAGATACCCCAGGCAGAGCACATACCAGCTCTCCCCATTGAATCCCCTGCACTCCACTGACCACATGAGCGACTTCTAGCCTGAGTCCACCATCCCGATGAACCCAGAGGAACCCCCACACCATGCTGGCAGGGATCTTCTTAATCCGCACTCCACAGCTCTTCAGATCTCCACCCAAGAGATTAATGCAATCTCCAGCCTACAAGGACCAGCCTTTCAGAGACCCACCCTTCAGAGGAGAATATTTTAAGCCCAGGAATGTTTGAGTCACAAATGAAGATACCCCAGGCAGAGCAGATACCAGTTGTCCCCATTGTGCGCAGCCGTGGAGCGAGCGCGCAATTTACTTCCACGCCCCTCTCAGAGAACCCTGCAAGGTTTAATAACTTTTTGTTTTTATTTAAAATTTTTTCACAAGAGTTATCACAATATCTTTACCTATTTTAATGAAAAAAATTGTGAGGCTTACGGTGGTTTAAACTTTAGCTATCAGAATTATCTACAAGAATTTTTTTTTTATATAGCCAGCTTCTGGGTCTTATTTCATCAGTGTTGAATGGAACTTTTAAAAAGACATACTTGTTAAAGTCCCTCCAGGTGAGTCCAAGGATAGCCTGAAGTAGAACTACTAGACTAAACTAGAGAATGCAGAGGTTAGGAACACAGAGTGCGAGAGAAGAAGGAGAAAAGGATTTTATAAACCTTTTGTGGAGGACTCTGATACCATGCTAAGTGATTTGAAATTTACTCCATTGAGATCACAAGGATCTTTAGCACCTCTAATCATAACAGTGTTTTAGTAAGTTGCTGATGAAATGCAGGAGGGTTAGAGAATGCAGGAGGCAGAGTCAGATAACAGCCAGAGCACTGTTAAGAATTCTGTAGTTGATACTGAGTGCCTTATCAATTTTCTAATAAAAATCCATAATATAGAGCACCAAATAAAAAGGTTCATAACATTTGAATAAATAATGCTTCTCCCAACCATAATCAGAAAAAAATAGTACTAGTGAACACTTTATTTTTTTTAAAGGTTAAAATAGAAATAAAAGGAAACTAGTTAAAAATTAAAGATATAGGGGCCGGAGCCATAGTCCAGCAGGTAGGGCATTTGCCTTGCACGTGGCTGGCCTATGCTAGCTCGGGTTCAATCCCTGGCATCCCATATGGTTCCCGAGCACCGCCAGGAGTAATTCCTGAGTGCAGAGCCAGGAGTAACCCCTTAGCATTGCTGGGTGTGACCCAAAAAGCCAAAAAAAAAAATATGAAGATATATTATGAAATCTACAGCCTTAAATATTTTAAGTAGAAAAATTTCTACATAAATAATAGAATGTTCTAATTATATATTATATGTGACCCTTATTTTATTTAGAAATATAAGGGTTCCAGGTTTGTTCAAGCCCATCTTCCCCCCGAACAGACATCTCAATTACTTGTCTCTGATTCTTTGCTTGCTAATTTCCACTGTGGAGAAACCTGTGTTCTTTCTTAAACAAATTCCCTCTCTTTCTTTCTGATCACATTTTTCTAAGCAAGTTTCATTCAATAAATTTATTTTGCTTTGCTAAAAATATATATAACTACAAATAAAAAAATCTAGAGTTGAAATAATATCTAGTCAACTTTTAACTAGATATTATCTGGTAGAATTTGGTAGAAAGTTTGCATTTTCCATATTTTCTAAACATTTTTATGTTACAGTTGTAGTTGAAAATTAAGTGATCAAGCCAATGCCTAAGGTAATGGGTTGTTAAAAGTGTATTCTTGTGTTGTTGTTCTTCTGAAACTGGGATAATCTGCTTTGGAATCTATTTGTAAAATAGAGCAAGTAAAATGGTGTATTCTGGATCAAGTTGAAAAAGGAGAGTCAACACTTTGGCATGCTTGGGCCTGCTGACTAGAGAGAGAGATGATGGGAAATGAAAGATGGAATGCCATCATGGCCTGCTTTAGGAGCATCAGATCATAAAAACCTAATATATAATGAGATTTTTTTTTTTGTTTGTTTATTTTGCTGTTCACACACTGCAATGCTCAGGGGTTATTTCTGGCTCTTCACTCAGGAATTACTCCTGATGGTGCTCAAGGGGCCATATGGGAATTCGGGGATCAAACCAGGGATGGCCACAACCAAGGCAAATGCCCTACCCACTGTACTATCACTCTGGCCCCTAAAATTAGATCTTTGTATGACCTACCTAGGCATCCTATTGAGAGTGAGAGAGTTGGGTCTTAAACATTTTATTGCATTTGAACAATTAAGGTTGATTTTTAAGCAGATTGTGAAAACTGAGGGAGGTGAGAAAGTCGTCATCAAAATAGACATGTCTTGATTGATTGGATGTGGGAGATGAGATGTGCGAAAATTTTAATATGACTGCATGAATGTCAGTATATTTGAGGAATATGATTTAAAAAAAATTTCAGGTGACATATAGAGATGAAAGTCCAGAGAGGAAAAAAAAGATTTGTCCACGTTATGTTGGAATGAATTTATCATAGGCACATCTGGTATAAATGCTGTTTAGAAATTGTAAAAGTTTAGGATTACTATGCAAATACAATGCTACACTGACAAAAAGTTGAAATATGGGGGAACACATGTGATTGTGTTTTAATGTAGGGACTAAAGGTAGAGAAGAGTACCACATGGAACATGTAAATTTCAGAGGTGGGATAATGGGCTCAGAAGAGGACATCTATGCAATATGCTACAAAAACTCAGAAATAGGTAGAAAAATCGAAAATTTAGGTTGATATAGGAAAGTGGTATAAGCATGAGTGGTAGTGATAAAATTCTAAATAGGACTCCCTTAACTTGAAGATTTATATGAGCTCCTACTACTGACTACTGAAAGCTTATTATAAACTTTTAAGAAATAGACTCAATAAACTGAGAAAAGCTGTGTTGAAATAGATGATCGAGTCAATGAAGAATACATAGTCAAAGATTACTCTTCTAAAACACTTTTAAGCAAGAAGAATGAAATTGCTTGGTAGTAAATTGTAGAGAAAGAAGATTATAGGGTAATTATGCGATGATGATCCTAGGTTTTTCCTTATTAAGAGCTGCATGTTTCCCCCGTAAACTGACATTGTGTTCAGTTAAAAATGTGAAGTCTGAAAATGGATATTTTGCACTGTATATTTGGAAAATAATTTTAGATTGTCACTTTCTTATTTGGGTTTTGGAAATGTCAGCTAACACTAAAATTTAAATTGTGTATTTTTCTAAGATTTATTTTCTGATTTTTTAAATTAATATTTTTTATACCACCGTGAGATATACAATTACAAAGAAGTTCATGTTTGGGTTTCAGTCATACAGTGTTCCAGCACCCATCCCTCCACCAGTGCCCATTTCCTACCACCAGTGTCTCCACTTCCCTCCCACCTATGGCAGATTCTTTATATCTTCTCTCTCTCTCCCTCTCTCTCTTTCCCTCTCTCTCTCTCTCTCTTCTCTCTCCTTTTTCTTACACATTGTGGATTGCAGTACATACATTTAGAGGTTATCATGTGTATCTTTTTGCCTATATTCAATGCTCAGTTCTCAGCTGGTATTATCATTTTCGACAATTATTAGCACACTGTTCCCTCCTTTGTCTTACCTAACCTCTGACTCCCACATGTTTGTGGTATAACTTATTTTGAGATATCATGGGGGCCATGGGGATCAGCTGTCTCCAGCTGTGAAGTCCAGACCCTGAGGATGACTGTGGTTGTGTTGTGCGAGGTTTTCCTGCCTCTGAGAGTCTGTGGGGTGGGGGGCAGGCAAGGATCAAAACCTGCCCCCTTCCAGTATGCCCCATCAACCTAGCACAGGGCAGGAAGGCAGAAACTCCGCCCTGAGCCTGAGTACCTGATGTCTGGCCGAGAGCCTTAGCAGCAGTCTGGGCAGGGCCGCCAGGCCTATATGGAGGTGGCCTAAATGGGGGAGGCAACCCCAGCTTCAGCTCCCTGAAAAGCCTGGTTGGCGGGGTCACCAAGTTTGCATACCTGATTTGCTATTTGCCTAAAACTTGTAACAGAAAATAATTAACAACTTTGTACATTCTGATGTTCTTTTATATAATTACAATTGTGTGTCAGTATTTCATTTTATATGTACAAGTCACTTGACACTTGTCTTCCCGTTGTTCATCAATTTGCTCGAGCAGGTACCAGTAACATCTCCATTCATTGGGAATGACGTCCATTATTGTTACTGTTTTTGGCATATTGAATACACCACGGTAGCTTGCTGGCTCTGCCGTGGCTCTAGATTCATCCCAGAGGGGGTTCAGTCTATTTCTATGGCAGACCATCAACCATCGAGGGCCCACGGGGCATAGTCCTGGGTATAGACAAGCCTGTCTCCTGTCTACCACCTGCTGATGCAGCGGGGCACTGCAGCCACACCTGCAACACCTCGAGGGGCAGACATGTATAAGTATATTCTTAGTACACACAGTGACAAAGCTACATGCTTTTGTTTCTCTTTGTCCTCCAATTATAATTGTCAACCTTGTTTTTGTCACTTTAGCATGCTATTAATGTCTGTTAGTATTAATAAAAATTAAGAACCAGGGACCGGAGCAATAGTCCAGTGGGTAGGGTGTTTGCCTTGAACGCAGCCGGCCTGTGCTGGCCCGGGTTTGATCCCCGGCATCTCATATGGTCCCCCCCAGCACCACCAGGAGTAATTTCTTTGTGCAGAGCCAGGAGAAACCCCTGAGCAATGCCGGTGTGACCCAAAAAAGCAAAAAAAAAAATTAAGAACCAAACTTTCATGAATGTTATGAGAAATTATGTGTAAAATCATGTAAAAATTTCAAATTATTTAAAAAACACAAAATGATGCAATTGTTTAGTGACATTCCAATAAGCAACTGTCTTTATGACTTAGTTCCCACCCTTTCTCCCTTTTAAAAGGGTATACCGCTTTGGACCATCTCTAGTGGTTTTCAGGGACTATTCATAGACAATTTTAGGAATGTGGATTATTTCTGATAGTTCTGAGGGGACTTGCAGTGCTGGGAACTGAACCCAGGACTTCAGACATGTAAATACTCTATCACTGAGCTACGCCCCAGGCTCCCGGTTCTCTTCTCCTGAGTATTTTGAATTGCCTTCCTCTTAAGCTTAAATATGAAAAACTATATTAACAATTTTTTGAATTTTAATTTTATTAAAACTTTAGTTAGATAATCCTGTGTTTAAAATATCCGGAAAAATTATTTGTAAGACTTTGACATCACACTGTCAAGCTACTTTACAGAAATATGAAGAAGTTAATACCCTTGGAGTTACTTCATAGTTAAGTTCTATTTGTAAAACTCGAGTCCAGACATTTGCAACTCAATGAAATAACAGAATCTATAAAATTATGTCACATAATAGGATTTTTGTTTTAACATTTTGAAATTAAAATATATTAGTTTGATGTCATTTTTGTAAATAGTTGACTTTAAAGAAGGATGTGCATTTTTATTAACTGACAAAATTCTACAATACCTTTACTATTATGTTAAGATTTTTTATTGCAGCTATCAGGAAGACCAGTTTAAGAATATTCTTATTATTACATACTAGATAATCATTTTTATTTTGGAAATAAATTTACTATAGAGTAGATAACAGTTACAATAACCAATACGATCTTTCTTGGAAACTTTCTTATACATATGGGAATTTTTCTCCCTCTACTTCTATTGTTACAGTAACTTATACCAGAATACTTGAAATAGAGTGGGTATGATGGTATTCCTTAACTCAACAATGATTAATTACATTTAATGTTATTTAGTTGGGTAGTTAGGAACTAGCCAGTAATCTATACTAATGAATCAAAGAAAGTTTGACTTTCATTCATTTAAGAAGCAATTGACCTTTAGTCAGTCCAAAATATTTTTCCTATAAAAATTCCTAAAACATATAGTCTACTGCCCACAACAATGATTAATTGCATGGTATTTAGTTGGGTAGTTGGGAATCAACCAATAATCTATATTAATGAGTCCACCAAAGCTTGATCTCCTTACATTTTATTTATTTGCCTATCTATCTATCTATCTATCTATCTATCTATCTATCTATCTATCTATCTATCTATCTATCTATCTATCTATCTATCTATCTATCTATCTATCTATCTATCTATCTATCTATCATCTATCTATCTATCTATCTATCTATCTATCTATCTATCTATCTATCTATCTATCTATCATCCATCTATCGATCTATCAATCTATCTATCTATCTATCTGTCTGTCTGTCTGTATATCTTTCTCTATCTGTCTCTCTATCTATCTATTTCACTTGTATCAGTTGTCTTCCCCTTGTTCATCGATTTGTTTGAGTGGACACCAGTAACATCTTCATACTTCCTGTCACATGCTAGTGTAGTCCTAGGGCATCTACTCATACCAGGAACATGAAGAGCCTCAAACCATTCATTCAGGTCATTCGGTCAGAATGAATGGTTTGAGGTCTCTTCATGTTCCTGGTACAAGCAGATGCCCTAGGGCTACTAGCATGCAACAGGAAGTATGGAGATCTATTTATTTATTTAATTATTTGATTTGATTTTGGGGTCACACCAGCAATGGTCAGGGGTTACTCCTGGCTCTGCACTCGGGAATTGCTCCTGGCTGTAGTAGGCTGTAGTAGGCTCTGTGTAAGGCAAATTCCATACCCACTGTGGTATCACTCAGGCCTTCACTTCATTCAGTCATTTAGTCATTTCAAAACATTTTTCATTTTGAAAATAATCAATAATGTAGCAAAAATTACAGTAGAAGTGTTGGTAAAGGCTAGAAACAATAACAGTAACAACATGGGCAACTTTTTATTGTAGAAAATTATGAAATTTCTATACAAAATAATATGGGATTTTTTAAGATAGTTGGAAGGAGAACTTTTGTATGGGCCAGCAGTCTCATTTCTGGGTAAATATGTATAAAAGAAGTGAAAACTGAGTGTTGAAGAGATATTTGACCATTCACATTCAGTTTTCTTTTACAACAGCAACAAACTGCCACATGTCCATTACCAGATGAATAGATAAGTAAAACTGGGCATATGTCTACAATGGTCTATCATTTGGCCTTAAAGAAGAAAGAAATTCTCTCATCATACTTCACTGTGAATGGATCTTGGTGACATTATGCTAAATGAAATAATAGTCACAAAAGAAAATGTGTGTTTTCAATTCTGTAAGGAGATTTTTATTTAATGTTGTTTTACAAAACGAAGGTAGTTGTTTCATTTTGTACTTTCCTTGTCCTATCTCTATAATCAGATGTTTCTCACAAGAATCCCATGTTCCTTTCTGAAAATTATATTTAAATTATTTCCAGTCTATTATTTGTTACTGAGGTAAAACTTTTTCACACATTTGCCAAATCACACATTTATATTGCTATTTCAACATTTATGGATATTGAAAGTTATCAGTTCATGCTGGTGCCTCTGATTCCAATCCATCACCACAGGGTGTGATCTAGTTTTCGCTCTTTCCATATTTATAACTTCTCTTACTGAAAAGAAGCCTGATGTTTTCTCCTATGTAGATGTGTAAATTCAGTGAATTTCATTGTTCCATAAATTCTTCTTTATAAATGCTTAGCACTCACCTACATATTGGGTTTATCACTGAATTTTCCATGAAAGGAAAGGTATAAAGAAATATTTTGGAATTATTTTTCCTCCTTAAAAACACGTATAACTTCCCTTAAAATGGTCATTTTATTTCAGAGTGGCTGGTTTACAGAAAAATTGGAAAATGGTTCATAATTCTAACATTAACCACCATACATTTTACCTAATATTAAGATCTTACATTAGTATGATACATTTGTGACAAATAATTAGCAAATGGAAATTTTGGTCAAACATATTCCATACTACACTAAGATTTGTAGTAAGTTTTTAAAAAATAAATAGGATTGTTCAAATAAAAGAACAATGTAGTAGAAATTTCCTAGGAGATCATTTTCCTTATTTAAAGACTTTTTTCTGAGTTTTGATTTGAGAAACCTGTTATTTGTTGCTTAGCATGAGTTTTTAACTGGACAGACATGTTATAAGTTAAATTCTATGAAGTGTGTGGCATGGTTCCTCTATCACTTTATTTATTAGATACCAGAGGATCTGAGTTAAGTAACTAAAAATTTTCTAGTAGCCATCAAAAACAAGTTTGAGACTAAGAAAATATCCTATGGCGGCTATTAAAAGACGCAGTTAAAATATAAATCAAAATTGGGGCTGGAGGCGATAGCACAGCGGGTAGGGGTGTTTGCCTTGCACATGGCTGACGCGGGTTTGATCAGCAGCCTCCCATATGGTCCCCTGAGCACCACCAGGAGTAATTCCTGAGTGCAGAGCCAGGAGTAACCCCTGAGCATTGCCAGGTATGACCCCCAAAAAAGCAAAAAAATATATAAATCAAAATCATTTCATTAAATATTTATAAAAGATTAGGTCAAACTCATTAGTTATTATATTTAGAAGTCATCAAAATGTCAGTATATTTGAAAACTGTTTAGATTAGATACTTTATGCAAAATTATTATTGCAAAATTAGATATTATCTTAATTACATTAATAACATTAATAAATGACTCACAGACATGGGGCAGAGCTGCTACTGGCTCTCCCTGTGCCCAGCTGCTCACAGGAACCCAAGAGGGATGGCGGGTTCTAGCCCTGGCCCGCCACCCCAGCAGAGCCCCACAACAAGCCAGACGAGCCCCCACTCCATGAGTGCCTCCATCCATATCCGGACTTCACTCTCGTCAGAACTCCACCCAGCAGACCAGCCTATCACAGCCCGACTCATCGAGATCGATCCTGCAGCAGTCTTTTTTAAATCCAACTCAGGTATGCTGATCCAGAGACTCACAGACATGGGGCAGAGCTGCTACCGACTCTCCCCTGTGCCCAGCCACTCACGAGGCACCCGGGAGGGATGGCAGGTTCTAGCCCTGGCCCGCCACCCCAGTAGAGCCTCGCAACAAGCCAGACAACCCCCACTCCATGAGGGCCGCCATTTTCAACATCCGGACTTCCCTCTCGTCAGAACTCTACACAGCAGGCGAGCCTATCACAGCCAGGCTTGGGGTTCATCAATAAATGCTGTATTTAGAGATGACTACAAGAGTATGCTACTCGCACGGCAAAGCCTGGCAAGCTACCCGTGTTGTATTTGATATGCCAAATACCAGTAACAATTTTAGACCTCATTCCCATGACCTGATGGAATGGTTTGAGACTCTTTATGTTCCTGGAGCAAGCAGGTGCCCTTGGGCTCTACTAGCATGAGACAGGACATATGGATATGTTACTGGTGCCTGCTCGAACCAATCGATGATGAAAGGGAAGACAGTGATACAGTGATACATTAATAACTTATAGTCAATAATTTCAAGAGCAAAGTGAAAATAATTATGTCTAATTTTTTTGGCCAAATTTATTTAATTTGGAATAAAAGTGAATTTCTTGTATTAGGAAATTGTAACAACCATAAAAATTTCATACATAGCATATAGAAAGTGAATTTTAACTTTTTGTCTGTCCGTATTTGAACCAATATTTTTTTTGAATAAATTCCCTTGATGAAATAGAGTTGAAAATTTAAGAAATGTGCCCTTTGGAAGAATTGCAATTGAAGGTTCAGTGTTATTCTCTATAAAGGAATTGTCGTCATATAGTGAGAAGAAATTTGTGTTCTGGAGCATTAGCTAAGAATTTTCTCTGTTTAGCACTTTGTTCTTAAATAGCAGGAGTCTATGTAAGTCTTGTCTTCATATTCTAGCGCAACTTCTATAAAATGGGGATACCATTTTGCCTATGAACTACATCAAAGTAATGCTTATGGAATCATTTAGGTCAGTGGTCTTCAACCACCATTCTTCAGATATAGAAAGACTGAAAACTACTAGTTTACTGCCTGGATGTGATTGCCTATGTGTACGTCAGTTATTTTCATCAAAATCTTCAATGATATTACAGATCATGATTCATATCATTGCTACAATTATGTTGATTAGACATACATCAAAAACAACAAGGTTGACATAATTAGAACATTTTAGTTTCTTTAAATAACTTTCAATTGTAATATTTCCCCATACTTACTAATGCCTGTAATTTATAATATTCTCAATAGTAGTTTCATGAATACTTAGTTCTGCCACCAGGGTGTCTCCTTCCTTCCACCCATACCCCAGAGGTCATTCTTTTTTAAAATAATATTTTATTATACCACTGTGAGATATACAATTACAAAGATGTTCATGTTTGGGTTTCGCCATACAGTGTTCCAGCACCCTTCCCTCCACCAGCGCCCATTTCCCACCACCAATGTCCCTGACTCCCTCCCCCATCCCCGAGCCTGCCTCTATGGCAGGTTTATTTATCTCTTTTCTCTTTCAATTTCTCTCTCTTTCTCTCTTCCTTCTCTTACACATTGTGGATAACCTCTAAATGTATGTATTACAATCCAGGCATCATTCTTTTCTTTTTCTTTTTTTTTTTGCTTTTTTTGGGTCACACCCAGCATTGCTCAGGGGTTTCTCCTGGCTCTGCACTCAGGAATTACTCCTGGTGGTGCTCGGGGGACCATATGGGATGCCGGGGATCGAACCCGGCCAGCACAGGCTGGCCGCGTGCAAGGCAAACGCCCTACCTGCTGGGCTATCGCTCCGCCCCAGGCATCATTCTTATCCTCGTCTCCTACCCCAGGTTACCTTAGTTTGTAAACAAAATCTCTACTTCTTTTTCTTTTTGACACTTTGTTGTTCCCATTTATTATTTGTCTTTATAATTCCACGTATGAGAGAGATTATATTTCTTCCCTCCTTCGAACTTCAACATTATTACTTCTAGTTCAATACACATGACAAATTACATAATTTTATCTTTTCTTGCAATTAAGTAGTATTCCATTATTGATATATATCCATATCAATTCCTTTATCCAGCTATCTATTGTTCTTTACTTGGGTTGTTTATAGATTGTGGTTATTGTGAGTAATGCTACAATGAACATAGGGGCACAAATATATTTTCAGAATTGTGTCTGAAGCCTTTGGGTAATATGCTGAGAAGTAGAATTTCTGGGTTGTATGAAAGCTCAATAATTAGTTTCTTTGGAAAGAGTTTATATTTTTTAACAAAGACATTGAACCAGTGGACATACTAACCAACAGTGGAAGAAGGTACGTCCCCACAAATCTATGCCAGTGCCACTTGTTTTTATTCTGATTTATTTTGTTTCTATTCTTGCTTTGAGGCTATATTTGCTTTATGTTCAGGGTCTACTCTTGACTCTGTGCTCAGTGGTCACACCTGGTAGTACTTGGGGGACCATAAGGTACTGGGAAACAAACCAGGAATAGTCATGTTAAGGCAGATGCCTTAACTATAGTACTATCTCTCCATCCCAGAACTTTCCTGATAATTGTGACCTTGATTTTGGAATATAAATGTCAGTAGTTTCTGGTGGGGACCTTTATTCTTTTTAATTTTTGCAATTTGACTAGTGTGAGGTGGTATCTCAAAGTACCTTTGATTTGAATTTACTTGAAAAGTTATGAGGAACAATTTTTTCATATCTGTTGGCCATTTGTATGTTTTAATGCCAATATTTATAAAATGTAGTTCATATAAACAATAGGAGATACTGGCTTGACTGTATTCTCTTCAGTATCCATTGTGATAATGCTATGAAAGTGTGCCCTACTTTATATGTTATCTTGATTTATTGTTAGTTCTAAAAAATAATAGGATAAATGAGGCACTTTATGTGATACTCCTTGATAGTGTGTAAAAATTTTACTGAGTTCAAGATACAGTCTCATCTAGAATGTACTTTCCTTTACATATGTCTAGAACACAAAAGTACTTTGACTAACATTTTCATAAATTCTAAAAATCTATGAATACCAAAAAATCCATTAGAAAATTCCCTTAACAATTATATAAAGATCTTGAGCTTCAAGGTAGAAAGTCATTATAAAAATCTATAATTTTTAAAAAGTCCTGCTCTCCAATAAGTTTAGCAAAAATTGTTCTGAAGACTAGAAGGAATTGATTCTCCCACTTAATTGACACTGTGGCATTTACTGGAAATTTCTCAATTGGTTGAGCCATATATTTCGGTAGGGAAACTAATCCAGGCTTTGTACAGGAACTATGGTTTGTCCTATTAAACTCTTAAAATACTATTGGACACCCTTGATATTTTAAAATACAATTTCTAAACTTCGTGTTAAATAATATTGAAAGCTTAATCAACTCCCATGTTTTTTTTCTCTGGAAGGACAAGGTAATAAAGGATATTTTTGCCAATTTTCTTATTTTTGCAATTTGGGAAAGGCTGAAATGAATGAAACTTCTGTTTAAACTTTTGTTTCATGGTACAGAATTATTCAAGAACTATAATGGGGCTGGAGAGATAGCACAGTGTGTAGGACTCTTGCTTTGTATGCGACCAACCCAGTTTGATCCCTAACATCCTACATGGTCCCCTGAGTACTATCAGAAGTAATTCCTGAGTGCAGAGCCAGAATTAGCTGCAGAGCAATGCCAGGTCATTTTATTGCAACTCCCCATCCACAAAATAACTCTAAGATTGGGTTCTAGACTTAACTTATGTATAGAGGCTTTGTCTTACATGTGTGAATCCTTAGGTTTGAAAAGCCCTAGCACTGTGGGGAAAAAACCTACAAACTTATGTGTGGATGTAGATCTGTAATTGGTTACAGGTTTTGCAGAATAGGTATAGTCTATACTTTATTAGATAACATATTGTTTAATCATATTAGAAATAAAACACATGAATATTAACAAATTGGTTTTTAAAATGGCATGGCTATAATCTATTTCTAAAAAAGAAAAGGATTAGTATCACTGTATCACTGTCTTCCCATATATCATCAATTTGCTCAAGTGGGCACCAGTAACATCTCAATATGTCCTGTCACATGCGAGATAGCCCAAGGGCATCATCCCACTCTAGGAACATAAAGACCCTCAAACCATTCCATAAAGTCATGGGAATGAGGTCTATAATTGTTACTGGTATTTGGCATGTCAAATACGACATGGGTAGCTTGCCAGGCTCTGCCAGTGGGTGGGATTCTCTAGTAGTTACCTTAAAACTCGAGCAACTGTTGATGAGCCGTGTGGCTGCAAAGTTGCCATGTGAGCTGGGCTGTGATCAGCTCTTCTGCTGGGTGGAGCTCTGAGGAGAGGGGAGTCTGGATGTGGAAAATGTTGGCCCTCATGGTGTGGGGTTCCTCTGGCTTCTTGCAAGGCTCTGCTGGGGTGGCGGGACAAGGCTAGTGTCGGGGAATGCCACCGGGGTCCCCAACAGTGCCAGGAAGCGAGTTCCCTTCTACCTCCGAAGCCAGCGGGGAATGGATGAAGACTCAGGAATCCGATGCAGTTTTAGAAGGGCTTTACTATCACAGGTTCCAATATACAATCCAAGAGCAGGGAAAACCTCTGGACTCTGGGTTCCCAGCTAGGCCCCAGCCACGTATAGGCTAAGATGGCTGCCACCACGTGTTGAGGCCCAACAGAGATGGAGAGGACGGAGAGGCAAACACCAATGGAAGCCGAAATGGCAAAAAGGCAGAAAAAAAAGAAGAGGCTTCTTTCTTCTTGCAGTTTATTTTATAGCTAGAAATCCGCCCAAACTCCCCAGCCCAGCCCATTCTGGGCTGGGCTATCTAGAGATAAAAACAGGAAAATAGCTCTATAAAAATGTAGCAACTTCAGGAGACCATATGGCTGTTTATTAGGACCCAGAGCTAATTCAAAGCCTCCTAACAGAGCTGGGAGGAGCTATAAGCTAAATGAAACTTCCCTGGCAGGAAGGGTCAAATGCCCTCAGGTAATTTCTCCCAGCACCTCACCTAATGTCTTGAGCCAAGATCTGCCTGGAGATGCCTTTATAGGGTAGATAAGGGGGTTTCTGACATGGCAAGTCTCTTTACCAAAGACTACTAATGCCAGTTAAAAATTTCTCTAAGCCTTCACGAGAGTCTCATCTACTTCATGGTAGTTTTGTATTTTAGTTGCCTTTTGAGTTATCAGGGAGCCATGCTTGCTTGCTTGGAGGCAAACAGCATTTCTCTCTGGTCTAATTACTTAGATATCCAATGTGGCCAGGCAAATATACTGGTAAGATCTAGCTAGTCCCATGATGATTGTGGTTGCATGAGAGAATATTTATATCAGCCAGTACAGAATACATGGTCAGATAAACTGCCACATTTAAACTACCCCCTATCTACAAAAAGATCTGCAGGAGGCAATCCAGGGCAGATACAGAGGCTTTTAGGTGTCCTGCAACAGGCTAGAACCCGCCATCTCTCCCGGATGCCTCGTGATCAGCAGGGCACAGGGAAAGCAAGTAGCAGCTCATCCCCTTGTGTGTGTCTCTGGATCAGCATACCTGGGCTGGCCTTGAAAAAGACTGCTACAGGGTAGGTCACTCATGAGCCGGACTTGAGATCAGCTCTTTTGCTGGGTGAACCTCTGAGGAGTGGGGAATCTGGATGTGGAAAACGGTGGCCCGCATGGTGTGGGGGTTCCTCTGGCTTCTTGCTGAGGCTCTGCTGGGGTGGGGGGCCAGGGCTAGAACCCACCATCCCTCCCAGATGCCTAGTGTTCAGCTGGGCACAGGGAGAGCAAGTGGCAGCTCTGCCCCATGTGTGTTAGTCATTAAAAGGATTAGTAATGTAATATGAAATACTCTCTCTGCCGGCACCGCCTCCTCCTCCTGGGGTATAGACACACTAGTGGGTATGAACCATTACAATAACAAGGTGGAAATGCTGCAGAATGTAACTTTCCATCTTCCTTCTAGAAACCAGATTTCAAAGTATGTTCTTTTTTTTCTCTTTCTCCTAGGATTGGTGCCTCTTAGATACATACCACAGGATCTTGATCTGAATGATGAGCCACTTTGACTATTTAAACCCTCTCCTTCCTCTATCCATGATGTTTTGGATAGGTGAAGAGAAAAGGGAGTGGGGCAAGTACAGCTGGCACTTGGCCAGCTGGATAAGGAGACTCCACAGGGTTTTCCACAGCAGTAAGGCAATTACCACCTTTTTTTGTGACTGTGATAGGTTGAAATGGAGTTAGTATAGAGCAGAAAGGAAAAAGTTTAGAGGGAAAGAGGATATTAGCCTTTTATTATGATAATGTATTACTAGTAATTTGAGCTATCCTATCATCCTAGAATTCTGCTTCGGACTCCTCCACATAGAAGAAAGAGGAAAAAATATAAAATACCATGGAGATACTGTGATTAACATGCCAAGAAAGCATTTTGATAGCTTGGCTGGTATTGCAACCAAAATAGTATATAGCTATTACTGCCGCATTATGAAAGTTGATCTCTCTTCCTTGCTCAAGCCTCTATGGCTTTCTATTAATCACACAAGTCAATTCTGTGGAAAGCTCTGGCTATATAACCTATGAAAAGTGGATCAGAACATTGACTCATTATATACAAGATGATTATGTAAATGTTATGGGACACTTATAATGTGATTTTATGAATAAATGAGACAGTAAAAATATAATTCCCTAGTCATAATAATACCTAGCCAAGACACATTCTCTAGTTCGGATATTGCACAGTGGGCAACATTAAGTGCTTATTGTCCCAAGAGGGAAATTTGTATGTGATGCACCCTTCAAATGAAAGAATTATTTCTTTTTTTCCATTATAATAGGTAGAACTTTAAATTATTTTTTTAATATTTTATATTTACAATTACAAAGATATACAATTAAAAAGTTCATATTTGGGTTTTGGTCATACAGTGTTCCAGCACCCATCCCGCCACCAGTGCCCATCTCCCACCACCAAAGTCCCCGGTTCCCTCCCTCCCCCAGCCCTCCTCCATGGCAGGTTCTTTATTTCTTTCCCTTTCTCTCTCTTTCTCTTTTCCTTCCTTTCCCGACTATGGATTACAGAACATACATTAAAGGGTTGTCATGTGTATCTTTTTTGCCTTTTTATTTAATGCTCAGTTCTAGGTTGGCATTAGTACCCTCGACAATTGTTAGCACACTGTTCCATTTTCTGTCTTACCTAGCCTCCTGACTCCCACATGTTTGTGATAATTTCCACCTTTGACAAGACCTCCTGATATATGTTTCACTTGACCTTGGATATTGGTATCATAATATGTATATATATATTTATGTCATGCAAATAAATGCAGTCATTCTTATATGTCTCTCTCCGTCTGGCTAATTTCACTCAACATAATCTTCTCCATGTCCATCCATTTATAGTCAAATTTTATAACTTTATTTTTCCTGACAGCTGCATAGTATTCCATTGTGTAGATGTACCAAAGCTTCTTTATCCAGTCATCGATTTTCGGGCACTCTGGTTGCTTCCAGATTCTGGCTATTGTGAATAATGCTGCTATGAACATAAAAGTAGGGATGGTGTTTCCGCTGCGTATTTTTGGTTTCCCAGAGTAGATTCCCAGGAGTGGTGTGGCTGGGTCAAATGGGAGTTCAATTTCTAGTCTTTGGAGGAATGTCCATATTGTTTTCCAGAAAGGCTGTACCAACAAGTATTCCCATCAACAATGGATGAATGTCCCCCTTTTCCCCACATCCACGCCAGCACTTGTTGTTCTTGCTCTTTTGAATATGTGCCAGTCTCTGTGGTGTAAAGTGGTATCTCATTGTTGTTTTGATTTGCATCTCTCTGATGATTAGAGATGATGAGCATTTTTATCATATGATTTTGGCCATTGGAAATTCTTCCTTGCTGAAGTTTCTGTTCATTTCTTCTCCCCCATTTTTTGATGGGGTTGTTTCTTTTCTTCTTGTAAAGTTCTACCAGTGCCTGATATATCCTGGATATTAACCCCTTATCAGATGAGTATTGGGTGAATATTCTTTCCCATTCTGTGGACTGCTTTTGTATCTTAGTCACTGTTTCTTTTGAGGTGCAGAAGGTTTTAGTTTCATGTTGTCTCATATGTTTATCTGTTCTTTTAGTTGCTTTGTTAGTGATTTTCACCTTTGAAGATGCCTTTAGCTTCAATGTCGTGGAGGGTTTTTCCTATATTTTCTTCAATATACTTTATGGATTCAAGTCTGATATTGAGATCTTTTAATCCATTTTGATCTGATTTTTGTGCATGGTGTTAGACACAGGTCCAAATTCATTTTTTACATGTCGCTGCCCAATTTTCCCAACACCACTTGTTGAAGAGGCTTTCCTTACTCCATTTTAGACTCGTTGCACCTTCATCAAAGATTAAATGATCATGTGTTTGAGGTTGGGTGTCAGGATACTCAATTCTATTCCATAGGTCCACAGGTCTGTTTTTATTCCAATACCATGCTGTTTTAATTACTACTGCCTTGTAGTGCAGTTTGAAGTTGGGAAAGGTGATGCCTCCCATCTTCTTTTTCCCGAGGATTGCTTTAGCTATCCTTGGGGGGTTTATTGTTCCACACAAATTTCAGGAGTGTTTGGTCAATTTCTTTGAAGAATGTCATGGGTATCCTTATAGGGACTGCATTGAATCTGTACAGAGCTCTAGGGAGTATTACCATTTTGACAATGTTGATTCTCCCCATCCATGAGCAGGGAATATGTTTCCATTTCCTTGTGTCCTCTTTTATCTCTTGGAGCAATGTCTTGCAGTTTTCTTTGTACAGGTCCTTTACACACTTGGGTAAGTTGATTCCTAGGTATTTGATTTTCTGTGGCACAATTGTGAATGGAATTGTTTCCCTTAATATCCCTTTCTTCTCTTTCGTTATTTTTATATAGGAAAGCCACTGACTTTTGGGTGTTGATTTTGTATCCTGCCCCTCTACTATATGCGTCTATTGTTTCTAGGAGTTGTTTGGTAGAGAGTTTAGGGTTCTCTAGGTATAATATCATGTCATCTGCAAATAACGATAGCTTGACTTCTTCCTTGCCTATCTGGATGCCCTTGATGTCCTTTTCTTCTCTGATTGCTATGGCAAGTACTTCCAGTACTATATTGAATAAAACGATGAGAGTCGGCAACCTTGTCTTGTCCCTGATCTCAGGGGGAAGGCTTTCAACTTTTCCCCATTTAGAATGATGCTTGCTTTGGGCTTTTGGTAGATGGCTGTAACTATCTTGAGGAAATTCCCTTCAATTCCCATTTTCTGGAGGGGTTTTAATCATGAACGGGTGCTGGATCTTGTCAAATGCTTTCTCTGCGTCTATTGATAGGATCATATGGTTTTTATTTTTTTCTTTTATTGATGTGATGTATTATGTTGATTGACTTGCGAATGTTGAACCATCCTTGCATTCCCTGGATGAATCCTACTTCGTCACGATGTACGATATTCTTGATGAGTCTTTGGATTCTGTTTGCTAGTATTTTGTTGAAGATCTTAGCATCCGTGTTCATCAGGGATATTGGTCTGTAGTTTTCTTTCTTTGTGTTCTCTCTCCCTGCTTTGGGTATCAGGGTGATATATGCCTCATAGAAGCTGTTTGGGAGTGTTTCTGCTTCTTCTATTTCCTGGAAGAGCTTGAAAAGGACTGGCAGTAGGTCTTCCTTAAAGGTTTGGTAGAGTTCACTAGTGAATCCGTCTGGACCTGGCTTTTGTGTTTGGGCAGACTTAATTACTGTTTCAATTTCCTCAATGGTGATAGGCTTATTTAAGTATTGGAGGTCTTCTTGTTTCAGCTGTGGGAGGTTATAGGACTTCAGGAATTTATCCATTTCTTCTAGATTCTCATGTTTCACGGCATACAGCCTCTCAATGTAATCTCCGATGATCTTTTGGATTTCTGTGGTTTCTGTTGTGATGTCACCATTTTTATTTCTGATTCTGTTTATTTCCTGTTCTCTCTTTCCCTGTCCTTACAAGTCTTGCCAATGGTTTGTCAAATTTGCTTATTTTTTTCAAAATGCCAGCTCTTAGAAGAATTTTTTCTTAAAATGACCAGATTAAAAAATAATCTTACATTATTCTTTTCATTAAAATTTCATACACAGATTGACCTTAATCATTTTAATGTTTCTCTTGCATAAGCAGCACTATGAAAATGGGGGGGAAATAATGTATTACCAAAATTGATGCTGAGACTCTAAATTCAATCAAAATTACTGAGTAGTGATTTTTATCTTTAAACAGTATGCTTTACTCACATGCAAACTTATCATGAACTTGAGAAATTATAAAATGACGGCCCTACAACGAACCCTTACAGATCATTCTGAAGAATAACTTGTTTTGCTTTTGCAGTACATTTTTTTTTGTTTGTTTGCTTGTTTGGTGGCCACACCCAGTAATGCTCTTGGTTTTACACTCAGGAATTAGTTCTGGAGGTACTCAGGGGGCCATATGGAATGCTAGTGATTGAACGTGAGTCAGCCACATGCAACGCAAGTGCCTTAACCCACTGTACCGTTGCTGCAGTATATGATGTATAATTTTATTTTTGACCAACAATGCTATGTTTACTTTAAAAAATTAAAGCAGAATAGTTAAAGATAAATTCACTTATATTTTTTCCAATTGGGGAAACTAATTTAATATATTTTAATTCACATATCGTCTCATATATGTTTATATGACATATATACAAGAATGTATTTGTAGCAGTAGATCATAATTCTACTATAATACTCTGCA